>PRKT01000325.1:533755-562283 GCA_003671525.1 Saccostrea glomerata
AGGTTCAATTTAGCTTTTCTGATCACATTTTGTCTGGCATCAGTCTGTCTGTCTGTTTGTAAACTGTTCACATTTTTGACTTCAACCCCAGATCCACTGGGCCAATTATAACCAAACTTCAGTTTGGTATGGAATTCAAATGAAGGGACATGCCCTCATTGAAGGGGAGATAATTGGGAATTAATGAAAATTTGGTGGCATGTTTTAAAAATCTTCTCAAGAACCATTGTGCCAGGAAAGATGAAACTTAAGGGGAAACATCCTCAGGTAGTGTTAATTCAAGTTTATTCAAACGATGACTCCTGAGGGTAGGGTGGGGCCAAAATGGCCGACCAAAGTTTTACATAGAAATATATAGGAAAATTCATTCAAAATCTTTTTCTCAAGAATAGAAAAGCAATAATTGATCATATCTATACTGAAGCATCCTAGGGTAGTGTTGATTCAAGGTTGTTCAAATCATCAAACGTTGTCAGTTGATGCATTTTGGGTTGTCAGAGACCTTCAAATGAAAAGTTGGTCACTTTGACACACTTTTCAAAATTTATGGCTATATCTGAATGAAGGATATGGAAATAACGAACAGTATTCATTCTCAACGTCCATTAAACAATAAACAAAATAAGAGCAGAGCAAACACGGACCTCCGAGACATCAGAGGTGGGATTAGGTGCCATGGAGGAGTGAGCATCCCCTGCCGACCTGTCACACCCGCCGTCTGCTCGTTGAATACTACTTGACTTAGAATTATCAAACTTTGTCAGATGATGCATCATGGATCGTTGGAGTACGTCAACTGAAAAATAATTGCCATGACCTATTTTTGAAATTCTATGGCTATATATAAAATATCTCAGGTACATGTATTAATTTACTTAGAATCATCAGACTGTGACTTACTTTTAGATTTCTACAATGATATGATGAGTTGTTGAGAAAATTATTGGTCAAGAATCATCAAACTTTGTAAAATGATGCATCTTGGGTCCTCAAAGCATGTCAACTGAAAAGTACTGTAATGAAGGTGTACATAAATTGGCTTATTCAAAATTTAGCACAATTATGGATATTGAGTTGTTGGCGTATTCATAATTGAATGCTACACTTCAACACCGTATATGGTATTAATGACTATGATTTCTTGGTGGTATTCATGAATTAGCACATCAATATTCCTGCCTCTAAAATTAAAAACCAGCCTCATCGGCTTAATACCAAGGAGCAGAGGAGAAGACTTTCAAATAGTGCCACTTCCAAAATTGTGAATTTCATGGCCCCTTGGTTAAGGGATCTAATGTTGGCATGGGTCATTTATGATTATATAGTGAAATTGCATTAATTCTTTGAAAATCTTCTTCTCTCCTCCTGGGTACTGAACCAGTGTTCCTGTAAATAGCTATAGGGTGTTTCCTTCAAAATTGTGAATTTCATGGCCACTGGGTCAAGGGTTCTGGTGATAGGACAGGATTTTATTGATTATAGAGAGAAAATGCATTGATTATAATTGAAGCTTTCTCCTCTGCTCCAGAGTATTAGCCGATGATCTAAGTACAAAGTTACATATATAATGAGGAAGAGTGTCTCTCCCAGTAATGTTAATTTCTTGGCCCCTGATTCAGGGGTACCTTGGGGGGGGGGGGGGGGGGGGGCTGGGGCTTAAATGATTATGATGAAATTGCATTAATGCTTTGAAGTCTCCTCTTTGGGATGAATCAAAGATTTATGATGAGCAATGGTACCTTTTCCAAAATTGTTAAATGTGGTCCCAGGGTCAGGAATTCCAGTGTGGTGGGGTACTACTGATTATTTAGTGGAATTGCTTTTTTAGGTCACCTGAGCTGAAACCTCAAGCGAGCTTTTCTGATCATATTTTGTCCGGCGTTCGTCTGTTTGTCTGTCTACCTGTCCATCTGTCTCTCTGTAAACTTTTCACATTTTTGACTTCTTCCCCAGAACCACTGGGCCAATATCAACCAAACTTGCCACAAAGCATCCTTGGGTGAATAAAATACGCGAATTTTGAGATTGTATCTTCCTACAATAGAGGCGCAAAAAGTTTCTATTTTAGCATAGAGGTGCAACATGTTGTTTCTGTATACAAACGTGCGTTAATAAATGAACAATATTTATGGCTTTTAAAATATACTGAATGTTATAGAAAGAGAATAATGTTAAGCAGTGATGCATTTGATGATTTTTTTTCAAGCTCAACTATGCATATTTACAAATCTACTTTCAATTATTGGGTACTTGAAAATGAAAGAACGTTGTGGTCTTTATAAAATTAACTGATTTTCGTGATTGTGCAAACATTTTCTTAAAAAGTTAGTGGGTTTATTTTTAGTTATAATAAGGGAAAGAATCAATGTTTCATTTAGATCTCCAGCGTTTAATGATCAGCTGCATTTGTACCGTATTCATTAGAGGTCCATATCTGTTCTCTTGTCTGAAAAGTCTCACATCCACTGATATTTTCTTTTTGTTACAATTTCTTTTCTTTAAAAAAATACGCTTTTACATTTATTTGGTTATTCTCGAGGTGTAAAATACATCCTTACAATCATGTAGTTATGATAAACCAGTATACCGATGATGCAATGTATCCAGTATATAAATAACTGCCCCACATGTCTGCTTACACAGGAACGAAACTCCCCTCCTCAACAAAAGAGCGCACCAAGGGAGATAATCTTGAAACTTGCGTATTCAAGTTTGTTCAAATGAAGGGCCACACCCTCTTTCAAGGTGATATAATAAGGAAATTTGGTGGCATGATTTAAAAATCTTCTTCTCAAGAACAACTGGGTCAGGAATTATGAAACTTACGTGGAAGCATCCTCAGGTAGTGTAGATTCAAGCTTATTCAAATCATGAACCCCAGGGTTAGGGCAGGGTACAATGGATGATCAAAATTTTACATAGGAATATACAGAAAAAAATCTTTCAAAATCTTCTTCTCAAGAACCACTGGGCCAGGAAAGATGAAACTGATAAGGAATCATCCTCAGGTAGTGTAGATTCATATTTGTAAAAAAAAAAAAAAAAAAAAAAAAAAAAAAAAAAAAAAAAAAAAAAAAAAAAAAAAAAAAAAAACTTCACATTTTTGACTTATTCTTAAAACAACTGGGTCAATTTCAACCAAACTTGGCACAAAGTATCCTTGGGTGAAAGGGATTGAAGTTTATTTAAATGAAAGGCTACACCCTATTTCAAGGGGAGATAATTCAGAAATGGTGAAAATTTTGTGGTATGTGTTAAAAATCTTCTTCTCAAGAACTACTGTGCATGCAAAGATGAAACTTATAGGAAAGTATCCTCAGCTAGTGCAGATTCAAGTTTATTTAAATCATCGCCCCAGGGGTAGTGCGGGACCACAATGGCCAGTGAAAATTTACATAGAATTTTTATAGGGAAATTCTTTCAAAAATTTTCTTCACAAAAATAGCAAAGGCCTGAATGATCATATTTATATGTAAGCATCTTTAGGTAGTGTTTATTAAAGTTTGTTCAAATCATGACCCCTGGGGGTAGGGTGGGGCCACAATGGATGATCAAAGTTTTGAATAGGAATTAATTGGAAAATTCTTTAAAAATCTTCCTACCAAGAACCATAGGGCCAGGAAAGATGAAACTCATATGGAATCATCCTTATGCAGTGTAGATTCAAATTTGTTCAAATCATGACCCCCGGGGGTAAGATAATATATAATGGACATAATGCCCATAATGGACAGTGAAAGATTTACAAAGGAATATAAAGGAAAACAATCTTTAAAAATCTTCTTCACAAGAACAACAAAGCCATGATATTTATATGGAAGCTTCCTCAGGTAGTGTAGATTCAATTTCGTTCAAATCATAACCCCAAGGGGTAGTTAGGGGCCACAATGGATGATCAAATTTTTACATAGGAATATATAGGAAAATCTTTTAAAATATTCTTTTCATGAACAACAAAGTCATGATTTGTAATATATATATGGATCAAGCGTCCTTGGGTTATGTAGATTCAAATGTGTTCAAATTGTGAACCCATGGGGTAGAGTGGGGCCAAAATATTTAGGGAAAAAAACTAAAGTAAGACATAGAAATATGTAATCATCCCAAGTAAGTGTAGATTCAAGTAAATTCATATTATACCCCCTACCCCTTTTCGAGGAAGAATGGACCACTTATACAATTAAGCTTTTTAGACAGGGTCACGTGACCCCGTCTATTAGTTTACTGTCAGAGCCCTCTAAAAGGAAGCCGTGGTGATAACACATGAATTAAATCTACGCTATATGAAAGAGTGCAGAAATTGTTCAGATCAAAATATAAACATTATGTATCAAACTGAGTAAAATGATATAAACTTTTTTCTAAATCAAATTAATGAAGCATTTTGTAAACGTAAACTCAAAATATTAATTGTAAAACGCACTAGTAAACAAAGTACTCTCCTGCGTAGTATTACGACTGCGTACGCATCATCCATTGTTTACTTCCGGAGATATATTAATTCGGACCAGGTGAAATTCGGACAATTCAAAAAGGTTTCTAGACTTGGCAATTATTGAAATTTCTACTTCAAATTAAATGAAAACCGCAAATTTATAGTATTCACAGTTTTGAATTTAGTTTGTTAATTCAGAAAATTATCAAAACTCGTTAAAAAAAATCACATTTTTGAAATGTAGCATGAAAATTATTTTGACCCCGTCTTTCAGTACTGTCTCAGTACTTTGATTCAATACTGGATTGGTTTTTACTTTTTTTCTAGCTAGTGTTCAGGTTAGCAATGTTGCCCATGGGCCTCTTGTTTTCTTTGTTCCTCTGCTTTGGATATTAAGTAATCAAAGTAACCATGTTCAATGTATACTTATGATGAGCAATGGTGCCTCTTTCAAAACTGTGTATTTCATGGCCTCTCGTTTAAAATATGAACCAAACTGAATTGTTGGAAAGTTGTTGCATGATACTCAGGTGACCTTTGAAGCTGTGGTCCTCTTGTTCTTCATACCAACAGTCAGGGAGAGTTACAAATTTTGAATATAGTTTCTTTCAATTTATTTTGTTATTCCGGGTAGAGTGAAGGCATTCTTCTTGTTTTGGTCAACCCATTTTGTGTACATAACAGTACCAAATGAAGCAGCCTATATGCCATTCCTGGAAACAACCATAAATCTGCAATTTGACGACTGTTTTTCACACTGAGTTACCTGTCCTTAAAACACAACATCTTACAAAACAATTAAAGATATTGAATTTTTTAATGAATTACTTAAATGTTGAAACCATTATACTCTATTTTGAGAATTCCACGTACCTTTAAACCTATATATCATTTTTTTTTACTTTTGAGCACGTTGTAAAAATTAGATGAAAGGCCTACTAGCTGGACTAGTACTTCACCTCTGTAGCATAATGGGCCTGGTTTCAATAATGTATCGAATTTATACAAAGGGACATATAGAAAAAATCTTAAATTTGTTTCTTCTCAATAGCGACAAGGCTATAATTTGTTATATTATATAAAAAAAAAATTATATTTTAATTTTCCTTGGCTGGATGGACGTCATCTGATATTCCTCCTTTTTAGCTCACCTCAACGAAGTTGGGGGGAGCTTATGTGATACCCTCGGCGTCGGCGTCCCAGGTTAAGGTTAAGTTTTTTGGGGCAGTTTTCTTTTTAAGTACTTGTATGTCCTATATTGATTAGACATGCATGGAAGATTATGCTTCTAGTGTCTTTCATTGTACCAATCCAAGATTCAGATGCTGCAGTTTAAACAAAGAAATGACCAGATTAATGTTTTTGGAGCAGGTTAACATTTTTGGTGCAGTTTTTGGTGTAGGTTTCATTTCCAAGTAACTGTAAGCCCTATGTTGACCAAACTTGCATGGATGATACATCTAAGGATGCATACTACCGGGCTTGCTTCGGATGCTGAATCTGCCCTACATTTTCCGGTTGAGTGAACAGGTTAAAATTTTTAGTGCAGGTTTCATTTCCAATTAACTATAAGTCTTTTGTTGACCAAACTTGCATGGATGATACATCTAAGTATGCATACTACCAGGTTTGCTTCGGATGCTGAATCTGACCTACATTTTCCAGTTGAGTGAACATGTTAAAGTTTTTGGTGCAGGTTTCATTTCCAAGTAACTATAAGTCCTATGTTGACCAAACTTGCATGGATGATACATCTAAGGATGCATACTACCAGGCTTGTTTTGGATGCTGAATCTGACCTACATTTTCTGGTTGAGTGAACAGGTTAAATTTTCTTGTGCAGGTTTCATTTGCAAGTAACTTTAAGCCCTATGTTGACCAAACTTGCATGGATGATACATCTAAGGATGCACACTGCCGGGCTTGCTTCGGATGCTGAATCTGACCTACATTTTCCAGTTGAGTGAACAGGTTAAAGTTTTTGGTGCAGGTTTCATTTTCAAGTAACTATGAGTTCTTTAATGACCAATCTTGCATAGATGATACATATAAGGATGCATACTACCAGGCTTGCTTCGGATGCTGAATCTGACCTCCTTTTTGTTGATGACTGAAAATGTTAGTTTTTGATGCATGTTTCATTTCCAATAAACTATGAGCCCTTTAATGAGCAAACTTGCATGGACGATACATCTTAGGATGCACACTAATGGACTTGCTTCGGATGCTGAATTCGACATACATGTACATTTTTCAGATAATAGACCAGGTAAAAGTTATGGCTGCAGGTCTATTTCCAAACAAGAGGCCCAGGGGCTACAGCGCTCACCTGAGCACATCGGGCTTGAATTTCCCCCCCCCCCCCCCCCCGGCGTTCATCATTTGAACAAACTAGAATCTACACTATCTGAGAATGATTCCATATAAACTTCCCCCCCCCCCCCCTCCAGGCGTTCAACATTTGAACAAATTAGAATCTACATTACCTGAGGATGATTCCATATAAATATCAGTAATCATAGCTTTAAAGTACTTGAAAAGATGATTTTAAAAAGTTTCCCTATATATCCCTATGTAAAACTTGGGTCGGCCATTTTGGCTCCAACCTAGCCCAGGGGGTCATGATTTGAACAAACTTGAATCTACACTACCTGAGGATGATTCCAAGTGAGTTTCATCTTTCCTGGCCCAGTGGTTCTTGAGAAAAAGATTTTTAAAGATTTTTCATATATATTCCTATGTAAAACAAGGGTCGGCCATTTTGGCCCCACCCTAGCCCCGGGGGTCATGATTTGAACAAACTTGAATCTACACTACCTGAGAATGATTCCACATGAGTTTCATCTTTCCTGGCCCAGTGGTTCTCGAGAAGAAGATTTTAAAAGATTTTTCTAATACATTCCTATGTAAAACAAGGGTCGGCCATTTTGGCCCCACCCTGGGACCGGGGGTCATGATTTGAACAAACTTGAATCTACACTACCTGAGGATGATTCCACATAAGTTTCATCTTTCCTGGCCCAGTGGTTCTTGAGAAGAAGATTTTTAAAGATTTTTCTAATATATTCCTATGTAAAACAAGGGTCGGCCATTTTGGCCCCACCCTTGCCCCGGGGGTCATTATTTGAACAAACTTGAATCTACACTACCTGAGGATGATTCCACATGAGTTTCATCTTTCCTGGCCCAGTGGTTCTTGAGAAGAAGATTTTTAAAGAATTTTCCTCTATATTCCTATGTAAAACTTGGGTCAGCCATTTTGGCCCCACCCTAGCCCCGGGGGTCATGATTTGAACAAATTTGAATCTACACTACCTGACAATGATTCCACATGAGTTTCATCTTTCCTGGCCAAGTGGCTCTTGAGAAGAAGATTTTTTTAAAATGCCATTAATTTTTCTCTAATTCATAATTATCTCCCCTTGGAAAAGGGCGTGGCCCTTCATTTGAACAAACTTAAATCCTCTTTACCCAAGGATGCTTTGTGGCAAGTTTGGTTGAAATTGGCCCAGCGGTTCTTGAGAAGAAGTCGAAAATGTGAAAAGTTTACGGACAGACACACAGACAGACGGACAGACAGACGGACGCCGAACAAAATGTGATCAGAAAAACTCACTTGAGCCTTCGGCTCAGGTGAGCTAAAAACTATAAGGCTTATATAACGTATAAACCAAACTTGCACAAATGTTGCATCAAGAGATGAAAACTCTCAAATTTGCTTCAGATGCTGGATTTTGATTACATTTTCATGAAGAACTAGTTTAAATTTTTTATGTAGGTCTATTTCAAAGTATCAGATCAAAATTGCTTAAATATTTTCATTTTTGGAATGTACACTTTTTGTTGGTTAATTGTGTGACTTTGCCTTACTTTAAGACAACATTCGTTGAGGTGAGCTCTGTTATCTCTGATTACCTATGTTTTGATATTAACGCAAAATCACTTCCGCGGAATATGATATTGCACGACTGACAGTTCAGCTGCTGGAGAGCTACATAGGACATGATGTCATACAGTACCGACCAGACCCAACCTGACACCAAAGCAGTCCCAGAAAGCAGTCCCCGGGACTGCTTTGGGACCGCTCTGGGACTGCTCTGGGACCGCTGTGGGACTGCTCTGGGACCGCTATGGGACTGCCCTGGGACTGCTCTAAAAAGCAGACCCAGCAGTCCCAGCTGTCCCTGGGACTGCTTTGTTCACTCATGCGTGAAAGAAGTTCTGAGTGACATGATAGCTCCGCCCCTTGTGTATTCTGAATTTGCAGACTCCCAGTTGTTTTGTTTACTAGCAGCAGAGATGAGTTTAAACTATTAAAAAAGCAAGGATTTCTTACAAACTTTTGATAAGAAGAGATTATTATAGTTATTAATTAATATTTTCAGAGACTGTACATTTACACAAATGTACATGTAGTAAGAATATATTTTTAAATAAAGTTATTAAGTACATGTACAATGATGTAAGGAAGTCAGAAGTAGATTTTTATCCCTAAAAATAAATTACAGGTTTATGAGAAAAAAATATCTACATGCATGTAGGTCTATTTTATTTTTGTTTTATTGTTAAATTATGTGCACTTAAAATTTGAATTGACACTATTTAAAAATAATTATTATACAGTAAGATATAAGATTTTTAATTGAAAAGCTTCATGTTTTATGAGCACCACTCTAGAAAAGTATCTCATGCAACCCTAAAATAAAGCCTAACAATTTATTAAATGACCGTGAAATGAAATTATGCTACCATTCTTCCATAACTCAAACAATTTAAATAATCATCAGGGAATTTATTAATGAATTACCGGTAGTTTTTTTTTAATTCATAAACAAGTTATCAAAAGAGAACATTTATTTTATAAATAAAGAGTTGAAAATACCGGGAACTGCGATTTAATTCTTTTTTCTTTTGCTTGTGTTTACATGTACCTGGCCGATTAAAGTTTATTACATGGTATTAACACCCGCAGTTTCAATCGCCTTAGGGCAGAAAATCAGTGCATTGTAGCAACCTCTAATGATAAAACGCCGCTTAATGATAGAAATAGCATTAAGCGTTGCAATTGCAACGCTTAATGCCATAAATTATTGCATTAATAGCTGACATCATCAACCGCTAATGCTAAATCGCCGCTTAATGATAGAATTATATCATTAAGCGTCACAAATGCATTGCAACATCGACGCTTAATGAATCAAGCAAATATCGACATATTCGACGCTTAATGATACACACTGGTGTATCATTAAGCGTTGCAGTTGCAACCCTTAATGATATAAAATTTAGAAATCGCTTGTAATATCTAAGAGAAACACACATCCACCTTTCCTGAACAATGAGATATCACTTGTCAAAATGTTTATATATACCCTTGTGCTATATTAATGGTTATTATTGAAGTTTTACTGTGTTTCGTTAAGCCTCGGATGTTTAAAGAGACAGTCAGATAGTTAGAGGAAAGAGATACAAACAAATGGATAAATAAAATGATATTCAAGTCCTTTTAAAAGAACCATTTTTTTTTACTAAAAAAACACAAGCAAACAAGCAATTAAATTCCTTTTAATTTGATACAATGATTTTAATACTTATCCTGAAATAAAATATATTAAAATAATCCAAACTTTGTATTTTAGATTTGATACAGCTTAACACATGTCACTGTTAACGTTTCAGATATACGCATCGAGACATAAATTTATAATTTTCACTTCAATTGTATTTTTAATCTGCTTCGCTTCTCCAAATTTCGATAAAGAGAGACATCAATATTGACAATTTATTTTTAAGTATATTAAACACAAAGAATACAAATGAATGCAATACATTGAATAATATATTATTTTGAGAAAAGGTTCATTCATCTTTTATTTGTTATCAGTTTTACTTAAGGTTCATTGATACTCTGATAAGAGAGATAACTCTACAGATAAGAAAGATAACTTTCTGCAGGAATTTTGTCATGAAATTCAGTGAATTGTTATGCCAGCGTTTACAGATCTCTATCATAAGGACCATTTTATTGTTAACTCAAGCAAACCTAACTCATAGTTCAGAGGTTGATTTTTAGTTCTATTGCTAGTATATTTAAAAATTATTTTTAATAGTTTACCTAAAATATTTTTACTCAGTTACTTTAAACGGTGTAAATTGAGAAAAAAATATATTTCTAAACGTGTAAGTCTTTTAATTGTACAGAAATAACAACCGCAGTATTGTTTATAAACATTTACTTAATATTTTATTTCATTAAAAAAAAAATTCAACGGCGATAATGGAACGATAACTCTTGTTTATGGATGCATTTTATTTTACATGCACAGAAAACAATTTGATATTCTGATTTAAAAAGCATCGCTCCAGTATGTTTTCTAAAGGGAATTAGATAAGTATGATAGTAAATATTATTTTTATATATACCTCATATTTCTAATTTAATCATGAGATTAAAAATAATTGATCTTTCTAATGACCATATCAAATTTTCTTCAAATCATGATTTGACATGTCATTCAATTCTAAAAAAGTAAGCAACGCTTCATACTTCAAACTATTTTTTATTTGAATTGAATGTTATAGTTGTTGTTGAAAATCAATGTTTGGAATTTTAAAAAAAAGTCGTGAAATGTGGAGCAGAGGGATATTGTCCCTTAAATACATTACATATGGTATGATTATTTTAGAATCAATTTTGAAAACTAGTACATGTATATAATTATCAAATCATGAAAAATATGTCGAATGAAGTAGATGAAGCTGATGTTTTTAAAATTCAAAATGACGCATATACTTCATTTTGTAGTATATTTGCCTCTCTGTCTGACCGTCTGTCTGTAATTTTTTTTTTCAAAATGCTACTCCTCCTGCAGTTTTGGTCTGATTTCAATATAACTTGGCACACAGAAGACTACAATTGATACTTAATTTCTGCATCGGTTTTTGATTTGTGCCTTAGTTACTTAAGATAGAAATAATATAATAAAAGGCTTCTTATCCAACATTTTTTGTCTGATTTCAAAATAACTTAGCTCACATGAAGACTACACTTAAAGATATATGTTTTTGATATCGATCAAAGGTGTTGCATTGGTTACTATAATAGAAATTTCTGTGAAATTCATTCAAAATGCTACTCCTCCTACAGTATTAGATTATGATATAATTTGGCATGCAAGTAAACTATACTGGCAAAAACTATTATCAGTTTCGTGTTTTTGAGTTTGTTGATTGATGTTGCCATGATAATTAAAATTAAAAATTCTGTAAAATTTTATTGTTTTTAAAAATTAATGAAATGTTCACAGAATCAAGAGGACGATACATATTTGTGATGCTATCAGTTAAAATAGATTTGACTGTTTTATATTACAGGCAAGGTCAGGTCAAAGTCATTACCTTTTTCATTTTTAATAATATATTTTGTATCTCTTGGAATAAGATACAAAATATTCATATTTGACACTCAAAATGTTTTAAAATATAGGTACACCAAAAAACGGTGAGATAGATCGTTCAGAGGATTATCCATAAGGGTTATATAAGAAATATGAACCTTTGGTATCTTGTCCAAATGGCTTGTATAAGGTATAAGGTATCCTTATTTTTTGCGAGGAATTTTATTCAAGTACCTACTATTCAATGTCAATCTCTTAAGAAAAATTATATATTTTTTAGGAACGTGTCGTCTGACCTTAACATTAAACCAGAAATCCCTGTCAAGACTGTAGCTCAACCGGTCCGTACTTATAACAAAGGATCAGAAAAGAAGCCATTACCATCAGACCAAATCTGTAGAGGGAGTAGCGTTTTAAAGGAATTTCACAGAAATTTCTATTTTTACTAATCATGGCAACGTTGTTCATTAAAATCAAAAACTGATGTACTATTTTATGTATCTAAGTGTAGTCTACTTGTGTGCCAAGTAATATCGAAATCAAATAAAAATTGTAGGACAAGTAGTGTTTTAAAGAAATTTCACAGAAAATTTATTTTTAGTAAACATGGCATCACTGTTCATCGAAATCAAAAACCGATGAAATATCCTATGTATCTTTGTGTGCCAAGTTATATTGAAATAATAATAATAAATAATGATCGTATTTATATAGTGCCTTTCTAGCATAAATGCTACTCAAAGCGCTTTACAATGCAATTCTATGAAATCAGACCAAAATGCAGTAGCAGTAGCGTTTAAAAAAATGTTTACAGACAGACGGACAGCTAGACGGACGGGCGCATTATTATCGTAAAAGCTCTTCTATAGTCTCTGATCAGTAGAGCTAAAAAAATTTGTTTCCAATAATGCGTTCTCTTCTTGTACTTCAAATATTTTCTTTTATTTTTGCACAAAAAGATACTACCATATATGGCCTATAAGATCATATCATCAAATTGACATTTTAAGTAAAATGGATGTATGCTAATCCGAATATCCTCTATTTTTCCTAAATTTTTAGGATTTATTAGTTATTTTTATATGCTTCCCATACATGTATTTTAATTTTTCCAATTTTCTCATATAGTAAAGTTGGCACATAAAGGTATAAAATGATATAAAAACTAACAGTTTCTATCGTTTTCGAAAATAACACTTTCTACGGATTTTTGGCTCAAATCTGTACTTTGATTCGAAGCATTTAAAATCAAATATAGTTCTGATATGTGTGAAAAATCTTATTTATTTGATATATTTTAAAACTTTTGTCCCTTATTTTTAATTAATCTTACATTTAAAAATTTCGTCTAGTCTTTGATTGCGTAAAAATTATAGCTAAACTCAATGTTCAAAAATAATTTTGAGAGGCAGAAAAGAAGATATTTCATACGCCACCATTTAGCCAAAAATATAGTCCCTGCTAGTTTTCAAACGCAGTTTACCATTTCTATTTCAAGTTGTATAATTATAATAAAGAAAGAAAAATATGTTCTTTTAAACCTCTTACATCTTAATATATGACATATCAACAAAATTTTAATATACTTTGAATATTCTATCTAGTAAGAAACCAGAGAAGAACCCTTCTATGGCATGTCAAACGTTGCTATATTCGATAATCTTGTGATGTATGTTCGAAATCTTGTGATGCATATTCAAAATCTTGTGATGTATATTCAAAATATTGTGATGTATATTCAAAATCTTGTGATGTATGTTCAGTATCTTGTTATGTATATTCGAAATCTTGTGATGTATATTCGAAATCTTGTTATGCCAAAGACTTGCTTGAAATGCAACTTAAGTTTCTTTTTATCATCTAAATTACATGTGGTACTGTGGTTTCATCAATTCTCGTCAGCATCAATTTTCGTGGATTTTGTAAAACAGACATTTTCGAGGATACGTAATTTCGTGGTCAAAAGCATTGCCTATACAAATGTATGTTATATTTCGTAATTCGATGAACATTTGAATTCATGGATCTGCTCAACAACGAAATCCACGAAAAATGGAACTCAACGAATATTGATAAAACCACAGTACCCAATGGTCTTAAAGTAACTATTTCTAATCGAAGTATTGTTTTTTCATAACGATAAAAAAAATGAAAATTAAATAAATGTCATTGCAATAAAAAAATCTAGCTCATGCTTATTTTTGCAAACTAGACATCACATAGAAAAACTTCTATTTTCTTTCTTTCCTTGTATTTGTGCTACGTTTTATGTATAGAATCAGATGAACTTGTCACCATGTGGAATCGATTTAACATTTAATTATGTACGTGTAGCGCCAAGAATACAATATGCCTTAGATACCAAGAGTCCAAGCATATCAAAGTTTTGTACTTTATGTTTGGAATTATAAGAAACAATAATGTCTTATATTATTCAAAAGTTGTTAATTCTATTCCTAACCAGAAAGATTTCAGTCTGTCTTCACTGCAATTGTCAGTAAAGAATCATCTATTTCGGTATACATGTACCATTTATACTCGCCT
The DNA here is from genome assembly GCA_003671525.1 of Saccostrea glomerata. Taxonomy (NCBI): domain Eukaryota; kingdom Metazoa; phylum Mollusca; class Bivalvia; order Ostreida; family Ostreidae; genus Saccostrea; species Saccostrea glomerata. Next base: position 548,132 of record PRKT01000325.1, read on the forward strand.
GTTAGTGGTTTTTGCTTAATATAAGTCTGAAATTTAGACAGTTTTTTTCAATCATGGTTGATGTTAGATAGCAGACATGTCCCTAGCAAAAAAAATACTATAGAAATTTTCATAGTTTACTATAATTTAATATAATTAAGTAGAGAAACAAAGTAAAAACTTTGGAACTTTGATTTGCTAAAGTGAAAACTAGAACGTCGCTAACCACTGTCAAAATGTACGATCCTCTCCCAATCTAGCCGTAGTTGCATGGGACGAGAATATTTCGTAGCTTATTAAAGTATAAACCAATGCAAGTAAAACATAGTCAGACCTTTTAGGCGACCTTTCAATACCCATTCGCAGTAAACGAAATACATTTGATGAATACTAGTATTAATAGAAAGGGTATCTCTTGTACCGAAAAAAGAACTATATTCATTTAAAACTATTTCATTTTAATATTAGTCAGATGTTAACATAGTCTTATATATCGAAAGAAAAAAAAGATCCCAAACGGAAAAGATTTTTAACAAACTACTATTAAACTATCAACAAACTACCAACAAACTATATTTCTGTGGTTTGTTAAAGTAGTTTGATAGTATAGCATTTAATGAACCACTAACAAACCACATTTTCTAAAAATAGCTGCAGTGGTTTGTTAGTCTTTCATTTCTGGTGATTGTGATTTCTTTAAGGTTTGTTAGACTTGGGATCTTGCAACAGTGTTTTATTATAGTATAGCATTTGCATCTAACCACATGGGAAATTACTTTACAGACGTGTTTAGGGTTGAATTATCTAGAATTGTTGAAGTTTCCAAGAACAGCTTAATCTTTACATCCGATGTTAGCTATGTGCGCCAATTTTCAAACCACCAAGCAGGTTAGAATCAAAGGAAGTGGTGAAAGGACATTCAAATTGTTAGTATCATTCTGTAAGATCCCTGACTGGAAAAAGCAGCAATTAACATTATTAAAAGATGGATCTGGATACAAGTAGAAGAGGTATTTAATGCATGTTATGAAGTTCCTTTTTACCTAAAATAATGCTGGAATACAGTAACCTTCTGTGAATGTGGATGCGTATGCTTTTTACTAGCTCTGGGTTTTTATTTATTTTCAGATTGACCTAATTAATTCCTTTACTAGTTTAGATCAGTTAGGCAAAAAAAAAATTCTTGGTTCTCAGGCCCTCCCTCATCTCTTCCAAGGATGCCTCATTGACCCTTTTTATTGCTAAATCAATAAAATATAAACACCAAATCACCTCCCTCATCATTTTTTGAGGTTTTGTACAATGTAAAAAGCTGCCTCATGTTTTGGGGGCAATAAAAAAGAAAAAATGCCTCCCTCCATCGTCATATTTCTTGAGAAAAGGCCTTAGAACCAAGTAATTAACTCTGCATGGCCTTATGCATTGGATTATGGGGAAAAAAGATGTCTTTCAAAGTTGCATTAATGAAGCCAGAAAAAAAATATTGCAGCATTTTTCATGTCAGATGAAGCAGGGAATATTTTAATGTCAGCTTGAAGAACTTTTTTGGTGAAAAAATACTATGAAGATGTATACACAATATGAAGGAGAATATGTGATAAGGACATTGACTTGGAATTGCATCTCCTAAACAAAAGGGAACATGTTGGAATGTTGCACTTGCATTGGCTAAACTTGTGAATCCTGGAATTTAAATACTCTGAAACAAGACTTGTTGAATATTTCAAAATGTGATTGTTTTAGGTGTTTTCAAAGACTTGTGGATTTGTAAAGGAAAATTCAAATATACTGTTTTGCTGCTGGATTTGTCACCAGTGATTTGTTAGTAGTTTGTTGGAGTGGTTTGATAGTAGTTTGTTAGTGTGGTTTGATAGTAGTTTGTTGGAGTGGTTTGATAGTAGTTTGTTAAGAATGGTTTGATAGTAGTTTGTTAAGAGTGGTTTGAGAGTAGTTTGTTAGTGTGGTTTGATAATAGTTTGTTAGAGTGGTTTGATAGTAGTTTGTTAGAGTGGTTTGATAATAGTTTGTTAGTGTGGTTTGATAGTAGTTTGTTAGAATGGTTTGATAGAAGTTTGTTAAGAGTGGTTTGATAGTAGTTTGTTAAGAGTGGTTTGATAGTAGTTTGTTAGAGTGGTTTGATAGTAGTTTGTTAAGAATGGTTTGATAGTAGTTTGTTAAGAGTGGTTTGAGAGTAGTTTGTTAGTGTGGTTTGATAATAGTTTGTTAGAGTGGTTTGATAGTAGTTTGTTAGAGTGGTTTGATAATAGTTTGTTAGTGTGGTTTGATAGTAGTTTGTTAAAGTGGTTTGATAGTAGTTTGTTAGTGTGGTTTGATAGTAGTTTGTTAAGAGTGGTTTGATAGTAGTTTGTTAGTGTGGTTAGATAGTAGTTTGTTAAGAGTGGTTTGATAGTAGTTTGTTAGAGTGATTTGATAGTAGTTTGTTAGTGTGGTTTGATAAAAGTTTGTTAGTGTGGTTTGATAGTAGTTTCTTAGTGTGGTTTGATAGTAGTTTGTTAGAGTGGTTTGATAGTAGTTTGTTAAGAGTATAGTTTGTAAGCTCATTTGCATGTGATTTGCTATACTATTCAACTACTTTTAAACAATAGTAGTTTGTTAGTAATTTGTTATAGTAGTTTGTTTGCCCCTTTTCCGTATGGGATACTACAAATGAAATATGCGTCATTTAAAAATTTAAAAAAAACACAACCTCTTCAACCTCAGTTAATATGTATATTGTTATTTGATAAATACTAGAATTCAAAATTGATTCTAAAATAATCATGCAACAGTGATGTATTCAATTAACACGGCTCACTATTAAAGCATTAATGAACCTTTTTTCTCAACACAATATATATTATTCTATGTATTACATGTACTTGTATTCTTTTTATATATCCTTAAACATAAGTTTTCAATATTGATGACTCTCTTTTCTTGGAATTTTGGAGAAACGAAGCAATAGTGAATATCTCGATACGTATATCTGAAACGTTAACAGTGATATGTGTAAAGTTGTATCAACTCTATAACATATATATATTTCAAGTTGACTATTCACATCATTGTATAAATTTAAAAGGAATTTAATTCCTTGTCTGTCTCTGTATTTTCAGTTTTAAAAAATGGTTCTTTTAAAGGATTTGAATATCATTTTAATTTATCTCTTTGTTTGTATCTCTTTCTTCCAGCTATCTCTTAAACACCCGTGGCTTAAAGATGTTCCCTTGACTAAATAGAAAACACATGCAGAAAAACTTCAATAATTGCTATTTACATTTGTATATAGCACAAGGGCGTATATAAATATTTTGACTAGTGATATCTCATTGTTCAGGAAAGGTGGATGTGTGTTTCTCTTAGATATTACAAGCGATTTCTAAATTTTATATCATTAAGGGTAGCAACTGCAACGCTTAATGATACACCAGTGTGTATCATTAAGCGTCGAATATGTCGATATTTGCTTGTTTCATTAAGCGTCGATGTTGCACTGCATTTGTGACGCTTAATGATATAATTCTATCATTAAGCGGCGATTTAGCATTAACGGTTGATGATGTCAGCTATTAATGCAATAATTTTTGGCATTAAGCGTTGCAATTGCAACGCTTAATGCTATTTCTATCATTAAGCGGCGTTTTATCATTAGAGGTTGCTACAGTGCATGCTATTTTGGTATACTATCAGTGTTTCACATCATTGAACATGCTGGTCAACAATGACCCTAATTTCCATCTACCGGTATAATGCAAAAATAAAATTGATTAATAAAATGTGTATGAATTTCTTTCAGGATTAATTAATTTTGAACATACTCTGATGGTTCCATTCTGGTGATTTAGAGATGTACATTCTAATATTTACAAATAAAACACTTAAAACTGAGTATTATAGAGATAGAAAAATTAACAATAAATAAATTGACATGTCAATAAAAATAATCATGACTGAAAAATAATACTTGGCAAAATTAACAACGAATTTTCTAAAATCCCGATAGTATGGAAAATGGTCATATAACGATGAAATCTATTTAAAGCTAATTCTTACTGGTGGAAAATAATTAATTCACTTTTAATTTCTGTATAAAAACCAAATAGGAAACAGTATAAATCACAGAAAATAAAGAAATTGAATTATATATTTAATACACCCGATAATTGTGATTAAATGTTCATGTTCAGTTTAATTCATACATGTACGTGTAAAACCCTTCTTCCTTCAATAAATAATCATTCAGTTTGTTTCTATGCGCGTACTGTTCATAAATGACCGTCGCATACATGTAAGGAGTCTCGGCATACTACCCAGAATCAATTTCTACTGCCTTTTATAGTTCCATTGTTTATTGCAAATCTCATTTCTGAGTTAGCTCCGCCCATTAAATTAATAAACCCCGCCCACTGGGACTGCTGGGACTGCTTTCTGGGACTGCTGGGACTGCTCTCTGGGACCGCTGGGACTACTGGGATCACTCTGGGACTGCTGTGGGACTGCTCTGGGACCGCTGTGGGACTGCTGTGGGACATGTGAAATCTAATTTACTTCGAGTGATTATTTAATATAACTATTATGGACTTCAATGAATGGTCTACATGTGGTTATAAGGACTCATGGCAAGTAGCTTACTTTCAAATTAGTTCGAAATCCGTCCCCCTGGGGGTAGGACAGGGCAACATTACATTCGAAGATAATTTAAAGTTCATTAAGAAGTCTGTTAAAACCCTGATTAGTCAAAGAAATAAGGAAACGTTTTAAGTTAGTGTAGATGTAAGATGTAAGACCCCTCTATAACCCCCCCTCCTCCTCCTCCTCCTTGGAGGGATACGTTGGGAGGGCTTGTATATTTAAACTTTTCAATTCTTAACTATTTTTTTCAGCTTTCTCATCAGCCTAAAGCAAAAACTTCAATGATTGATGTGGTTCATAGATTTTTTGTTTTTTTTTTTTTCAGACGGAGATGCAGTTTTGATGTGTCTTTTGCTTTGCTCTTCTTACAAAATAAATCTAGAAGAAGAACAGTGGATAGAGAAGTATAATGCTGTTGCTGAAGTTTTTAAATTCAAGAAGATTAAGGAACCGTCTAATCTAAGCAACTTAAAGAAGTACAAACCAATAATCAAGCAGGATAGTGTGAATCTCGAATTTTCCTGTGAATTCTTTAGAGACACAAGCTTTCTTAGATTAGCTAAAAATCCAGATTTTGTGGATGTTTTTCTGACTTTGGCAGAAAAAGACAACATCGCTAAGTACTGCAGGTCATGGGCCTATCCAAAGAAAGGGGGGGAAGTCTTTTGCTGGTTATCACCACAACAAACAAAACAATTGATAGAAAAACTTGGAGAGGATATTTTCATCCATCCAACATGGCAGGATACATCAATACATGAGGATGTATTTCATAACCGTATGTCTTTCATTTTTAACATTCCCCTCAACATATACCTTGAGATTGAGTCATTGGTGTGTAAGCTATGTAGAAAGATACATAGTTATAGTTACATGTACATGGGCAAATTTCACGAAGCATGCTAATAAACAAATACTATAAACCAATATTTATTCATATGCGAGAAATATTCGCGAGTTTCGCGATATACTCTAAACCGCAAATATCAAATACCGTGAACCATTTATTTTGCTATATTGTAGTAGGAAATATTTCCTTTTTCGTAAAAAAAAATTCGCCGCAGATTGATTTCAAACTGACAAATGGCGAATAAAAGATGACGCGAATAAAAGTTGGTATACAGTAAAAAATGACAATTATTCCAGGTTATTACTTTGCTCTTATATTTATTAGTTTATTTCTATATGCACTCTTCATTTTATCTTGGTAAATAATAAAATTCTACCAAGATGTATAAATGATTTCTAAACATGTTACAATTCACCATATCACAGGAAGAAAGGGACAGTTCTATTTAGAAAATTCTACCTCCATTACTTAAACACATTGCAAGTCTCTGGTTCATCATTTTATTCATCAGAATGGAATAAATGTATCAGATCCATGTTAAAGTCCCGTATTGAAATTTTGAAGGGCAATATGCTTATGTGTTCAATAATCCGGAAAGTGAAAAAATAATTAGATAAATTATATGATCAGTACGTACTAGACCCCGCCGACAAAGCAGGTAACAATATTGTCTTCGTTTGTAAGGCTCATTATATAAATTGTATTTTTTTAAAAAAAAACTTGGAATTAATTTTATAAATGGTAATCCATCTCATACTCATACTTCTCTTGCAAAGGAAAAAATTCTTCAGAATCGTATGTCATTTTAAAATATTTTATATTATATTTTTAGTTATATTTTATATTCAGTCAGAACCATTATGATTTTGAACTACCCTATATATAATGGATTCCAAAACTTTAAAAAAAATCCTAACAAACAAAGATACATTGTGGGTTCAAGTAAATGTGCAACCAAACCACTTTCTTTACTCCTCACTAAGATATTGACAGTAGTGAAGAAAAAACTCAAAGAATACTGTGCAACGATATATTCAAGAAATGGTGTGAATCAGATGTGTATACTCAAAAAATTAGTAAAACTTTAAAACAATTTGAAATCACAAGATTTTACAATAATCAACAGCTTAAAAACTTACGACTTTATAGTCCAGGCTTTTTGATATCATTGACAGCTGCTTTTTATACGCCCGTCTTAAGACGGGACGTATTATGTTATAGGCTTTATGTCCGTCCGTCCGTCTGTCCGTCTGTCCAATCGTGTCCGGCTCATAACTTCAATACTATTAGGCCTAGGATTATCAAACTTTGTCAAATGATACTTCTTGGGTAGACGGTGTGTCGCGCACTAAAAGTAGGTCGCTCTGACCTTTAATAAAGATGCTATGGCCAAATATGGAAAAATCCTGTCCGGCTCATAACTAGAAAACTATTAGACCTAGAGCTATCAAACTTGGCAAAAGTATACATCTTAGGTAGAAGGTGTGTCGCGACCTATTTCAAGGTCACTGTGACCTTTAATTTTAGTGAAATTTTTTAAAAATTTAAGTTTTTTAAATTTTAAATTTCGTAATCCTAAAAATGTAAAAAATAGAGTTGTATCCTTATTAAAAAGTATTAAATCAAGTAAAAACTTATTTTTTCATCATATACTTTACAGCAATCTTAAACAAATTTCAGTGTTAATGAGAGGAATTCAGTTTGTCCCATGGGCATAATTATCAAGCACTGGTCAGGAAGAATTTTGATAGCAGAAAGTTGCATGTCAAATTAGAGAGAAATTAATGAGTTTAGTGTGAGGAGGTTTGGTGTTATCCCTTGGGTATTAGGCAAATGGACAGCCAGCCTAGCTGTAAAAATAGCTCTTGGTGGCTAGCTAAGTTTTAAAATGAATTTGATAAAAAGTAATTAAAACTTATTTGATATTGCATAATAAACTAATAATCTGATATTATAATATATTAATTAAAAAAATAATTTTATGGGGTGGGGTTGAATCAGCATGCCTACTTGACCATTTGAATTAAATATAAAACTCGTCTGGCATTAAATCTAAAAAGAAATCATGGAGTATTTTATATGTTTTAAAAGTGTTTTAGGATAAAAAGTGCAGATCCATTAATATTTAGGGAGTAATGAGTAGACAAGCATCCAGTCAAAGATTAATTAATGAGTTCAATGTAGGAAGGCTATCTGATCAAGCGCTGCCTTATCTGTATCCTTTGGGGATTAGACAGAAGAACTGCTGGTCAGTTTATAGCATGTCATTTGATGGTCAGCCTTTCTTTTCAAAATTAATTTGGCATAGATTAAGTTGTTAAGACTAATTTGATATTGTTTATTATGATGGCCAGCATTTGACAAAGTCTAACACAAACAGTATAAAAATCTATCAGTTATGTAATATTTGTTATAATTATGCCTACGGCACAGGGGATGGATAAAGAATTTTTTTTTTTTTAAATGGAAAAATCATGGAAATCTTATAATCAAGGTTGACATGAATTTCTTGCACTCTAAACTGTTAAAGATAATTGTGTAATTTTTTGACGGGCGTATCATGCTGTGGCGTGGCACTTTATTCAATAAAAATGGAACTCGTAATTTTACTTACCTGGTCATTTGTCGACGTCATTTACAAAATTATTTTGTTAAAACACATTCTGATTGCACAAACAAGTACTCTGAAGTTGACATCAAAGAGATACTTTCGATTGACAATATCAATGTGGTTTTTGGAGATCAGTATTCCAACAATCTATTGGAATTCCCACGGGTACAAATTACGCTCCGTTATTAGCAAACCTATTTTCATATTCATATGAAGCAGAATTTGTGCAAAATCCTGTGCGTGAAAAGAAAACATTTAGATATATCGAGGGTGTAGAGTCAATTAACAATAGTGATTTCCATTCCTACGTCGACACGATACATTCTGGTGAGCTTGAGATAAAAAATACCACAGTCTGACACATCTGTTTCATACTTGGATATTTTACTTGAAAAAGACGTTAATAGTAATCTAACAACCAAACTATATGATAAACGTGATGACTAACTTTTCTATCGTCAACTTCCCTTACTTATGCAGCAATATTCGTTACACAAGAGCATGCTCTACGTATGAACGCTTTCTAAAACGAGGTAAATTATTGACAAGCAAGTTGGTGAAACAAGAATATCAGCTGTCTTGTTTAAAGTCATCATTTCGTAAGTTCTATGGTCGATACAATGACTTTTGTCAGCAAATGCAATTTATCATTGAGTCAAAAGCTAACTAACGTTTTTCATACAAATTGTTAGTGCATTATTCATACACTGAATTGACGACAGATTTTTCCGTTATTTCACAATCATTACAAGGAGCACACGGCGGGTGTGACCAGTCAGCAGGGGATGCTCACTCCTCAATGGCACCTGATCCAACCTCTGATTTTTCAGAGGTCCATGTTTGCTCTGCTCCTATTTTGTATTGTTTTATGGACTTTGAGATTGAATATTGTTTGTTATTTCCGAATCCTCCTGGAATGCTTGAGAAAAGATCAGTATGTATATGCATCTGTGTGCCTTGAAAATTTGAAGAACAGACTAGTAAATCTACGATTGAATAACATATGTTTTATTTTATCATAGTTGGTGTACCTATGCAGATTTTAATGAGAGGTGAAGAGTCAGTGAAGAATTTCATTGAAAATCTGAAGAAAGGGGAGACGACCATGTACCACGCCTCTGGGATGATAATTGGGTGTGCAGGTAGTGGGAAATCAACCCTACTGGAGAGACTAAAGGGCATCAACCTGGAAGAAATTTTGAAGAATTTAACATCGACCAGGGGCATTGACGTACAGTCTGACATTTTTGATGTAACAGACACCACAATCAGAGGTATGGCGTGTTAATGATTGCCAGGCCTTTGATTTTAATTATGATAACAGTAGTAGAGTACACTAGGTTCATTCAAAAAGTATTAAATAAAATTATTGTCAAAAACAATACTGATAATCAGTCGTATCTAATGAAAGCATCCTCATGAAAATTAATCTTTTCAAGCCATAATCGATCAAATAATTGCTTAAGGTAGTGTAGATTCAAGGTCGTTCAAATCATACCCCTTCCCTTTCCTCTCCTTGGACCATATATTTAACTTTTCATACTTAACAGATTTCTGCTTTTCTTCAGCGAAAATACTTAAAAAGTGATGTAGCTCATGTGCCTCTTGTATTTGTTGCTATAGTAAATTTCAGTTTTGTAACTCAACAATTCCAGGGTGGGTTGTCCACTGTCCCTTCAGCTTATAAGCCTTTCTATGGTAGAAGATTATACAATATCTAGTAAATAAAGAGTATAATGTATACATTATATAAGATATCCCCTTTCATTATTTGAAACATAGATTACAGAAATTCTTATTATAAAAACTATTCTGTACCCTGGCTTAAGCGAAAAAAAAAAAGAAAATTGCATTTTCTTTTCAATCAAAAAATTAGAAAAGTGAAACTTCTTGATTTTACTTGAATAATTTCTTATAATGTTTTTTACCGGTCACGGTAGCCTAGTGGTAGAGCGTTCGCTTCGTGATCGGGAGGCCCGGGTTCGATTCTCGTTCGCGGCGCCGCGTCATACCTAAGACGTAAACAAAGGTAGTGACTGTTCCTTCGCCAAGCGCTCGGCACTAGAAGTGAAAGTCACGGGTCTTTCGGATATGACCTTAAAAACGTAGGTCCCGTGTCACGGTAGGCGCTGGCACGATAAAGAACCCTCACTGCTCAATGGCCCTGAGTGCCGAGTATAGGTCTAAATTTGAAGCCCTTCACCGGCATTCGGTGACGTCTCCATATGAGTGAAAAATTCTCAAGAGGGACGTTAAACAATATACAATCAATCAATCAATATAATGTTTTTTTCTTTTGCAGTAAACACGTCAAACCAAAGACAACGCTTTAAAGTTAAAATTGATGAATCGAGCGAACAAAAGACTATTTCAAAGCAGACTGCAAAAGTATCTGATGACATAAAAAAGATTGCCATCACAGGGACAGGGGATCAAATGGATGCAGCCAGTATAGCAAACAAACAAGAATCAGTTAGTGATACTGAATTTCCACTTGAGAACTTGGATACAGAATCTGAATCACTCAAAGGAAATGAAGCCGCTGCTTTCGTGGATGAAGGAGAAATGATTGAAGACAAACAAATGGTTCCTGAGAATTCAGAAATATCAGGAATTTTAAGAGTTTCCAAAGATGTTTTCGATGATCCAGAGAAAAAAATTACCATGGTTGACTTTGCGGGACAGTGTTCATATTATGCTTCACATCAAATATTTCTGAGTCCACGGGCGTTCTTCATTTTGGTGCTGAATATGGAAAAGAAGTTTGATGAAAAGGTTGGAAAAGAAGTCTGTAGCCAGGAAGGTTCCATTTATGAAGGGTGGACACACAAAGGTATGTTTTACCAGGGACCTATATACTAGTATATGGGTCCCTGGTTTTACTTACATCATTTGTTGTCTAGTATATATTAAGGTAGGACACAATAGATAGGCAAAATTTTTCCTCAAATTCAATTTTTCTGAAACTTTGATATTTTGTTCTAGGATACAAAATCTCTCTTCACGTATGATATGAAAGAAATTCAACCACACATTTTCGACCACATAGTCTGAAATATGGCCTCTCAGACCCCTGTTAGAAGATTGTGAAATCAGACATTCGACTTGACTAAGTTGAGAATTACCCTTATTAACTCACCTCAACGAAGTTGGGGGGAGCTTATGTGATACCCTCGGCGTCGGCGTCGGTGTCGGCGTCGGCGTCGGCGTCCCGGGTTAAGGTTAAGTTTTTTGGAGCAGTTTTCTTTTTAAGTACTTCTATGTCCTATATTGATTAGACATGCATGGAAGATGTTGCAAGTGTGTTTCATTGTACCAGTCAAAGTTTCAGATGCTGCAATTTCAGCAAAGGAATGACCAGGTTAATGTTTTTGGTGCAGGTTAACATTTTTGGTGCAGTTTTTGGTGTAGGTCTCATTTCTGAGTAACTATAAGCCCTATGTTGACCAAACTTACATGGATGATACATCTTAGGATGCATACTACCGGGCTTGCTTCGGATGCTGAATCTGACCTACATTTTCCAGTTGAGTGAACAGGTTAAAACTTTTGGTGAAGGTTTCATTTCGAAGATACTTTGAGCCCTATAATGACCAAACTTGCATGGGTGGTACATCTTAGGATGTATTCTACTAGACTTGCTTCGGATGCTGAATCTGACCTACATTTTCCGGTTGAGTGAACAGGTTAAAGTTTTTGGTGCAGGTTTCATTTCCAAGTTACTATGAGACATATAATGACCAAACTTACATGGATGATACATCTTAGGATGCATACTACCAGCCTTGCTTCGGATGCTGAATCTGACCTACATTTTCCGGTTGAGTGAACAGGTTAAAGTTTTTGGTGAAGGTTTCATTTCGAAGATACTTTGAGCCCTATAATGACCAAACTTGCATGGATGGTACATCTTAGGATGTATTCTACTAGACTTGCTTCGGATGCTGAATCTGACCTACATTTTCCGGTTGAGTGAACAGGTTAAAGTTTTTGGTGCAGGTTTCATTTCCAAGTTACTATGAGACATATAATGACCAAACTTACATGGATGATACATCTTAGGATGCATACTACCAGCCTTGCTTCGGATGCTGAATCTGACCTACGTTTTCCGGTTGAGTGAACAGGTTAAAGTTTTTGGTGAATGTTTCATTTCGAAGATACTTTGAGCCTATAATGACCAAACTTACATGGATGGTACATCTTAGGATGCATACTACCAGCCTTGCTTTGGATGCTGAATCTGACCTACAGTTTCTGGACGAGTAAACAGGTTAAAGTTTATGGTGCAGGATTCATTTCCAAGTAACTTTGAGCCCTATAATGACCAAACTTGCATGGATTGTACATCTAAGGGTGCATTCTACTAGGCTGGCTTCGGATGCTGAATCTGACCTACATTTTCTGGATTAGTGGAAAGGTTAATTTTTTTATACAGGTTTCATTTGCAAGTAACTTTAAGCCCTATGTTGACCAAACTTGCATGGATGATACATCTTAGGATGCACACTTATGGACTTGCTTCAGATGCTGAATTCGACATACATTTTCCAGATAATAGACCTCGTAAAAGTTATGGGTGCAAGTCTATCACCAAGAAACTAAGGCTTATATAAACCAGTTGCACAAATGATGCATCAAGGGATGAAAACTCTCAATCTTTCTTCAGATGCTGGATTTTAATTACATTTTCATGATGAAGAACTGGTTTTTAGTTTTTAAATAGGTCTATTCCAAAGTATCAAAATTGCATAAATTTTGCATTTTTGGATGTTTACTTTTTGTTGGTTAATTGTGTGACTTAATTTGCCTTACTTAAAGACAACACACGTTGAGATGAGCTCTGTAATCTCTGATTACCTATGTTTTTAGAATTACCAATTGATCTATTGCAAATTTGTGTAATACTTGAAATAAAAATATACTTTTTGTTACATTAAATCAGTAAGTCATATTGATACAGGGAAATTTGAGTAAAAATATTTAGTAAAAATAGAACATACAAAGCGTCGGAATTGAAAATTCACATGTAAGTATCCAACAGTGTAAGTTTTCTTAAAAGAAAATGTATAATTCAAATTTTTACAAAAAATCAGCAGAATGATTCAAATGGATCTTAAAATATATGTTAGATATTTGGAATGACACCCGCAGAATCTCTGAACAGCACTCATAACTCACGTCTGGAGATTAGGCCCCAACTTCGGCCGATTATACCTAGACCACACTGCCATTCGCTTCAGTACAGTTTATTGTTTACTAGTATTTGACTCGAGCTCTGTCATTATTTTTCTACATTTCTGATCGTTTAGGCAGGTGAATTCCAGCATAAAAATATTCATAATTGTAATCTCCGTTCGAAATATGGCTCCCATGACAAAATTGTTTACCTCTTCGCATAAAAGAGTTCATATTCTGTTTTCTTTCATGTGATGTTCAATAGACATAGTAGACATTAGTTCATTATCACATAGGGTACAAACAAACTATAGGAACTCTTTTTCGGAACATTCCGTTAAAATTTCACCCGTGTATAATACAAAGTTTTCAATTCAGTGGTTAGGGCGTACGCTGCTTATAATATAGTTTTAAGATTGTCACTTTTTTTAGAAAATCTTTTTAGCTCACCTGAGCCGAAGGCTCAAGTGAGCTTTTCTGATCACATTTTGTCTGTCTGTCTGTCCGTCCGTTCGTCTGTAAACTTTTCACATTTTCAACTTCTTCTCAAGAACCAATGGGCCAATTTTTACCAAACTTGGTACAAAACATCCATGGGTGAAGGGGAGGTTTAAATTGTAAAAATGAAGGGCCGAGTCCCCTTACAAGGGGAGATAATCAAGAAAAAACAAAAATAGGGTGGAGTCATAAAAAAAATCTTCTTCTCAAGAACCACTGGGCCAGGAAAGCTGAAACTTATGTGGAAGCATCCTTGGGTAGTGTAGATTTTAAATTGTTAAAATCACGACCCCCGGGGTCAGGGCGGGGCCACAATAGGGAATCCAAATTTTACATAGAAATATATAGAACATATCTTTAAAAATCTTCTCAAGAACCACTGGGCCAGGAAAGCTGAAACTTAT
>PRKT01000325.1:578275-595820 GCA_003671525.1 Saccostrea glomerata
TCGACATATTAATTTTTTTAGCTCACTTCACCTTTGTCCGTTGTCTGTCGTCGTCGTTGTTGGCGTTATCGTAAACTTTTCACATTTTCATCTTCTTCTCAAGAACCAATGGGCAAATTCAACCAAACTTGCCACAAACTATCGATATCCTTTGGTAACGGTGATTCAAGTTTGTTCAAATGAAGGGCCACACCCTCTTCCAAGGGGAGATAATTATGGATTAGTAAAACATTCATGACATTTTTTTCAAAAATCTTATTGTCAAGAACCACTGGGCCAGGAAATATGAAACTTATGTGAAATCATCTTCAGGTATTGTAAATTCAAGTTTGTTCAAATCATGACCCCGGGGGTAAGGGTGGGGCTGCATTGGAATATTAACGTTTTCTATAGGAATATATAGGAAAAATCTTTGAAATTCTTCTCAAGAACAGCAAAGTAATGATTGGTCATATTTTTATGGAAGCATCCTTAGGTGGTGTAGATTCAAGTTTATTCAAATTATGACCCCCAGGTGTAGGGTTGGTCCACTTCTCAAGAATAGGAAAACCATGTTTGGTCATATACTTATATAGGAAAGATTCAAGTTTGTTCAAATCATAACCCCTCTCCCTTACCCATTCTGCCTTTAAAGGGTAGGTTGGGACCACTTACGCATTGAAGCTTTTGAATACTAAACTGGTTTTTAGTTCACCTGAGCCAAAGGCTGAAGTGAGCGTTTCTGAATCAAAATTTGCCCGTTGTCTGTCGTCATTGTAAACTTTTCACATTTTCATCTTCATCTCAAGAACTACTTGACCAATTTCAACCAAACTTGGCACCTTGAGTATCCTTGAGTGAACGGAATTCAAATCTATTCAAATGAAGGGACGAGCCCTCTTCCAAGGGGAGATAATGATGAATTAATGAAAAATTAATGGCATCTTTTAAAGATCTTCTTCTCCAGAACCACTGGGCCAGGAAAGATAAACTCATGTGGAAGCATCCTCAGGTAGTGTAGATTCAAGTTTGTTCAAATCATGACCCCTGGGGTAGGGCGGGACCACAATGACGGATCTAAGTTTTACGTAAGAATATATAGGAAAAAAACTTTGAAATTCTTGTTTCCAGAACCACTGGGTCAGGAAAGATGAAACTCATGTGGAAGCATCCTCTGGTAGTGTAGATTAAAGTCTGTTCAAATCATGATCCATGGGGGTAGGGCGGGGCCACTATGGCCGATTTAAGTTTCACACAGGAATATAAAGGAAAAATCTTTTAAAATCTTGTTCTTCAGAACCATTGGGCCAGGAAAGACTCATGTGGAAGCATCCTCAGGTAGTGTAGATTTAAGTTTGTTCCAATTATGACCCATTGGGGGTAGGGCGGGGGCACAATGGCTAATCAAAGTTTTACATAGGAATAGATAGGAAAAATCTTTAAAAGTCTTCTTCTCTAGAACCACTGGGCCAGGAAAAATGAAACTATGTGGAATCATCCTCACGTAGTGAAGATACAAGTTTGTTCAAATCATGACCCCAGGGGTAGGGCGGAACCACAGGGCTGATCAAAATTTAACATAGGAATATAAAGGAAAAATCTACTCCAGAACCATAGGGGCTTGTCATTCGTTCTTTTGAGGTCGATCAGCGAGATGAGCTCCAAGTCGAAGAAATTGTAGCCGTTTTCTGCTGATTAAACGCGTGTCCACGAATGACAACCGCATCAACATTAAGGAAAATCATCACTTTAGGGAAGAAAATATGGCAACCAAATAAATTATTGCCTTAAAGTCCAGAAATAGGTGCTGAAGCGGGAGGGGGTATTTTTTCCAAGATGTCAGCTTGCGTCCCTTTGAGAGTTTATGTATATAGGTGTAGTACTTTTTTTAAAAACATTTTTTTCTTGCCTGATCATGTCAGAATCTTTATTAAAGCAATTTTTAGAGTGTATTTAATGTAGATAAAAATTTTTGAAAAATTATTTTACATTTATCAATCCGGAAGACAAGCCCCTATGTCCAGAACCACTGGGCCAGGAAAGATGAAACTCATCCGGAATCATCCTCAGGTAGTGTAGATTTTAGTTTGTTCAAATGGTAACCCCCAGGGATTGGATGGGGCCCCAAAGGTCGATCAAAGTTTTACATAGAAAAATAATGGAAAAATCGCAAGAACAGAAAAGCTATGTTTAGTCATAATGACATCTAAGCATCCTAAGCTCATGTATAGAAGATTTAAATTTGTTCAAATCATGGCCCTTTGGAGTGGGGAGGGTACCTCCCCCCCGTAAACTTTTCAGTTCTGATCTGACCTGTGCTTTTTCTTAACCGATGTGCTCAGCTCAGGGATGTGGGCCCAGGGCCCCTTGTTTTTTTTCCTAGCTACAATACTCAGATGAACGATGTGGCCCCTGGGCCTCTTCTAATTGCTTGCTACACTATATTCTTTATATTTGTTTCTGATTGATTGATTGTATATTGTTTAACGTCCCTCTCAAGAATTTTCCACTCATATGGAGACGTCACCGTATGCAGGTGAAGGGCTTCAAATTTAGACTTATACTCAGAACTAAGGCCCACTGCGCAGTGAGAGTTCTTTAGGAAACGGGACCTACGTTTTAAGGTCATATCCGTAAGACCCATAACTTTCACTTCTGATGCCGAGCACTTGGTGAAGGAACAGTCGCTACCTATTTTTAAGTCTTGGGTTTGACGCGTCGCCGGTAATGAGAATTGAACCCGGGCCTCTCGATCACGAAGCGAGTGCTCTACTTTTAGGTTACCGTGAACAGTATACTTGTTCTTGAATATTAAAATTCCTTTTTGTTTACGAAGTTTTCCTTACTCTAAAAGTCCATGGTATAATTTTTATATTGAATTATGCGTGGTCAGTGGATCATTTTTACCCTCCCTAATAATGTTCTTAAAATTTGCTTCTGTGTTGAATTATGCTTCCGTTCCTTTAGGTTGGAACAGTTCTGGCAATTGTGTTTGAATACTACACAGTTACTAAAACTGTAAAAGCATTGATATTGTTGATAGCAATAATAAATATTCGATATTAAATCATTTTTTACCAGGAGAAAGAAAAGTTTTTTCGTGAGATATGGACGACCTTGGAAACAAAGGATGCGTCTCTGCAAAGGCATTTTGACAGGAAAAGAATGTTTGCTGTTGGATTCCACGAGAATGAATGCATTGCAAAAATCAAGCTGTCAGTTGTTGATGTTGTCAAAAACCTTGATCACTGGGGTGAGAAACTCCCATACTCCTGGGCGATGTTTGAAAACTTCTTCCAGGAAAAGAAAAACCTTAAAATAATCACTTTAAGTTTGTTCCAATTATGACCCATTGGGGGTAGGGCGGGGGCACAATGGCTAATCAAAGTTTTACATAGGAATAGATAGGAAAAATCTTTAAAAATGAAACTCATGTGGAATCATCCTCACGTAGTGAAGATACAAGTTTGTTCAAATCATGACCACAGGGGTAAGGCGGAACCACAGGGCTGATCAAAATTTAACATAGGAATATAAAGGAAAAATCTACTCCAGAACCACTGGGCCAGGAAAGATGAAACTCATCCGGAATCATCCTCAGGTAGTGTAGATTTTAGTTTGTTCAAATGGTAACCCCCAGGGATTGGATGGGGCCCCAAAGGTCGATCAAAGTTTTGCAAAGAAAAATAATGGAAAAATCGCAAGAACAGAAAAGCTATGTTTAGTTATAATGACATCTAAGCATCCTAAGCTCATGTATAGAAGATTTAAATTTGTTCAAATCATGGCCCTTTGGAGTAGGGAGGGTAACCCCCCCCCCCCCCCCCCCCCCCCCCCCCCCTCCCCCGTAAACTTTTCAGTTCTGATCTGACCTGTGCTTTTTCTTAACCGATGTGCTCAGCTCAGGGATGTGGGCCCAGCGCCTCTTGTTTTTTTTCCTAGCTACAATACTCAGATGAACGATGTGGCCCCTGGGCCTCTTCTAATTGCTTGCTACAATATATTCTTTATATTTGTTTCTGATTGATTGCTTGTATCATGTTTAACGTCCCTCTCAAGAATGTTCCACTCATATGGAGACGTCACCGTATGCAGGTGAAGGGCTTCAAATTTAGACTTATACTCAGAAATAAGGCCCACTGCGCAGTGAGAGTTCTTTAGGAAATGGGACCTACGTTTTAAGGTCATATCCGTAAGACCCATAACTTTCACTTCTGATGCCGAGCACTTGGTAAAGGAACAGTCGCTACCTAATTTTAAGTCTTGGGTTTGACGCGTCGCCGGTAATGAGAATTGAACCCGGGCCTCTCGATCACGAAGCGAGTGCTCTACTTTTAGGTTACCATGAACAGTATACTTGTTCTTGAATATTAAAATTCCTTTTTGTTTACGTAGTTTTCCTTACTCTAAAAGTCCATGGTATAATTTTTATATTGAATTATGCGTGGTCAGTGGATTATTTTTACCCTCCCTAATAATGTTCTTAAAATTTGCTTCTGTGTTGAATTATGCTTCCGTTCCTTTAGTTTGGAACAGTTCTGGCAATTGTGTTTGAATACTACACAGTTACTTAAACTGTAAAAGAATTGATATTGTTGATAGCAATAATAAATATTCGATATTAAATCATTTTTTACCAGGAGAAAGAAAAGTTTTTTCGTGAGATATGGACGACCTTGGAAACAAAGGATGCGTCTCTGCAAAGGCATTTTGACAGGAAAAGAATGTTTGCTGTTGGATTCCACGAGAATGAATGCATTGCAAAAATCAAGCTGTCAGTTGTTGATGTTGTCAAAAACCTTGATCACTGGGGTGAGAAACTCCCATACTCCTGGGCGATGTTTGAAAACTTCTTCCAGGAAAAGAAAAACCTTAAAATAATCAACAAAGAGACACTTTTGGCTTTCAATGAAGCATTGCCACAGGAAATGAAGTTGGAAACAGTCGAAGATATTCACACCATGCTGCAGTTTTTCCATGACATCAGAGAAATTTTACACTTTAACCAAGAATCTCTCAGAGGAATAATAATTCTTGATGTTCAGTGGTTTGCAGATGCGTTCAAAAATGTAATCACAGATAAAAACCACGCAGCAGAAGATTTATTTAAGCTTGCCTCACAATGGAACAAATTTAATGAAACCGGAGTACTGAGTGACACACTGCTATCTGCGATATGGGAAATGAATAGCAATGGGTACCTTGAGCACAAAGATGATATCATGCGATACATGGAGAAGCTTGGTCTCTTGGCTAAAATGGAAGACAACAATTGGTATGTTCCCTGTATGAACAAAAGATCGTTTCCTGTGCGTAGTTTTTCATCCTACCCTGCCTCGTCCATCCTCTGCTACATATTTGATGTTCTTCCTGCTGGAATTTTTCAGCGTCTTGTAGCAATATGCGTGCAATTTCCATGGAAAATTGTCGAAGTAAATGAAGACGGAAAAGAACAACCTTGCATTTACCAGACAGCGGCCGTGTTTCTGTTCGAGAAACACTGTGTTCTGCTTGGAATGACCCAATCAGAAATTCAGTTGCAGGTGTACGTAATTGAGGGAGAAGTTGAAATACCCACATGTATCAAGATAAGACAGAAAATTGAAGATGAATTGCACACTCTGTCCTCTACATTTCAAAGAAACTTGAAATTCCAAATTGGCTTTAAATGCAAACCTATTGGCTTTTGTGATATTAAAAAAAGTCACGTGATCAAGGAATCTGAGCTTACAGAACCGACTCTTCTGTGCCCTTCCTGTCCTATGGATAAAAAGCACAATATTGACACGACAGAAATCCTCAAATACTGGAAACAGGTAGTGTGAATTGTGGTCTTTAGATACTGAAATGAAACAAATATGACCTATGAGATAGAATAAATTCAAAGTTTGAAATAATAGGTTTGAAATGTGAATATATCATGTTTGATTTTGATATAAATACTTTGATCCTCTTCTTTTATTTGATTAATATTTTTTTATTTTAAACACATGAAACTTAAGAAGTTATCAGACTAATTGAAAATATAAAATTTTATTGAGTTTACAAGGTAAAGAATATATATAATTAATATCATAAATTTAAAATTCCACAATACATTCAACTCTATTTTAGAGGAGAAAACACAAAATCTCAACTGTATTTAAAACTGCATTAATAAAAACTTTATTAGTTGACAACCAACAAAATAACATGTCAACTTGTCCATGGCCATTATCATATAAATTTTCCTGGTCAATACTTTTTGTACATTTTGACTTACTTCTTCCTTTTAATTTTCTTCTTCCAATTTTTTTAATGCTAATGAATTAAAATGAAAAGACTTTTTTCAGATGAAGACAAGCGCTTCCACAACTCCAATTGCCTCAGGACAAGACCTGGGAGACCAATCTAGATATGCAAAACTCGGAATGGCAACAAACGATGTATTAAATCAGGCATACAGAGATATACTGGAGATGGAGGTGCCACCTTCCAACATTGAAAACACAGTCAAAGCGTCACCAGTTTATAAAAAATTGCGTCCAGAACAAGAGCATACCTTGCAGGATGCTAAAAATTCGGGATATAAGAATTTCGATATCTCGTTAACATACACAATGATCAGAAACATTTGTAAAAAAGTTCCTAAACCAACGAAACGAAAATGGGGCGACGAGCCTGCAGCAGGAGAAGTGACCGTGGGTGATGATGTCGAGAGAATTAGGTCAATCCGGAACGGTTTGACTGCACACGTGAGCTCAGCCTCCACATCAAAATCAGAATTCCAGAAAACCTGGTCCATTATCTCAGATATCTGCCAAAGATTGGAAACTTATACGGGAAAGAAGTATTTGGATGACCTCAATAGAATCCAAAAAATGACCTTGAGAATGGAAGATGAAAATGCCATTATAGAAAAGATCGAAATGGAAAGTCAGCATAAAATGGTGAAAAAATTGTGTTCAGATATGGAAGATGTGAAAGCAGCAGTAGAGAGGCTTGAAATGAAGCATGCGTCAAATTAAGAGAGGAGTGTACATCTGAACTTTTTCTTTGATACTAGAAAGTAAAATGTGTATTACTTTAAATAGACTAAGATGTGAAATTCCTGTTCAAAACAAAAATAATGGTTTATTATTTTTTCAATTAATTAGATACTGGAAAATAGATCTGATTTTTTTATAAACTTGGTTTCAAATTAAAAAAAACACTGATAATGAATTTGAAAATATGTTTTTCTGTGAATTTAGAAAGACAACTACATTTGTAACATTGCGTGATCATCTACATATATGTCAAAGAAAATGTTAAGAAAGTCAATTGTTTAAAGACACAGTGCATATGTTGAAACTGTATTATATGCATGAAACAAAGTTTAGCTGTGTATCAGATAAATGAATAGTAGATGTTATGAATCCGGTACTTTCCTATATATGAATATCAGAAGGACCTTTTTAGGTCACCTAGTCTCAGGTGACCTATTGCTATCTTTTTTTGTCTGTCGTTTGTTAACCTTTGAACATTTTCAGCTTCTTCTCTGCACCTGCACAACCAATTTAAACCAAATTTGGCACAACATATCTATAGGTACAGGGAAACAATCATTATGAATTTCATTGGACCTGCTCCCCTGTGTCCCAAGGGTTTTGGCCAAAACCACCAAAATTAATGCAATCCTTAAAAATCCTCTTTACTTCTGAACATCAAGCAGTAAAACTGTTGGTATGATTGTAATCAGCATTGAGTCCTCTACCAACATTTTGGAAATCATGGCCTCAGGATCAGGGATGCTAGTGCGGGGCTAAATAGATAGTGTAGTGAATATGCGTTATTTTTTAGTTATGACATTTCATAGTTATGTTGAGCGAGAATGCCTCTTCCAAAATTCTGAATTTCATGTCCACAGGGTCAGGAGGTTCTGGTGTTAGGGCGGGCACTATTGATTATGTAGTTAATTTGCATATATTCATTGAAAATCTTCTCTGCTCCTGGGCATTAAATAAACTAACCAGTTACGATGAGCAAAAATATTTCTTTAAAAAACTGAATTTTCTGACCCCTGGGTCAGGGGTTCTGGTGATTATTTTGTTGTTAATTGGTATAAATTCTTTGAAAATATTCTCCTTTTTTGCTCCTAGGTATTTAATAAACTAAACAAGTACATTTTGTACTTTGTTATGATGAGCAAGAATGTTTTTCTTTTACAATTGTGATTTTTATGGTCCCAGGATCAGGGGTTCGGTTGTTATGGTGGGGCTCTATTGATTATATATAGTGAAAATACATTAACTCTTTAAAACTCTTCTTCTCTTCTCCTTGGCATTTAATCAATGAGCTACAATGTATGTACATATATAGCTATGAGGAGGAAGGGTGGTTCTCACCACTTTGTGAATTACAGGGCCCCTGGGTCAAGGGTTCTGGCGTTTAGTCGGGGCTTTAATGACTATATAGTGAAGATACATGAATTATTTGAAAATATATTCCTTACCTCCTGGTAAATATGACAATGGTCCAATTACATATTTATGACGACAGAAGGTCTCTCTTTCAAAACGGTTAAATTCAGGTCCCCGGAACAGGTACCGGGAGTTAGGATCCTTTGTCTGATAATGAATTAATGCCTTGAAATCTGCTTTTTGGTATTAGTTAACCATTTATGATGAAATAAATAAAAAATAAACGCTTACGCGTCGATGATAAAACTCAGTTTGCAACCGTTTAATCAGCATAAACGGTCGCAAATACAAAATTAGAAGATAGTTATTCCCTAATTTATTTTGCATTGATCATCATACAAGATGTAATATTTTTACAGATTTTTATAGGTATAGGGAAGAGAGGAGAGCGAGCGAGGGTGTGAGAGAGAGAGAGTTGACACATTAAATCCTTTACATAAATAAAACTGCTTCATTTTATTGCATTTCATAGAAAAATATTGATTACACTGATCCAGTTTGTGTCAAAAAACTCTCTGTCACCATTTATAATGCTAAATATCTTTATGTTTCATGAAGTAATATTTGAAATCCCAAGTCTGACATCTATTTTTCTTTTCTATACATTGTATATATGTTTTTTATCCATAAGGCCAATAAGTTATGAAAATGTTTAGCTCACCTGAGCTGAAAGCTCAAGTGAGCTTTTCTGATCACATTTTGTCCAGCGTCCATCTGTCTGTCTAGCTGTCTGTCTGTCTGTCTGTCTGTCTAGCTGTCTGTCTGTCTGTAAACTTTTCACATTTTCGACTTCTTCTCAAAAACCACTGGACCAATTTCAACCAAACTTGCCACAAAGTATCCTTGGGTGAAAAGGATTCAAATTTTTCAAATGA
Organism: Saccostrea glomerata; assembly: GCA_003671525.1. Taxonomy (NCBI): domain Eukaryota; kingdom Metazoa; phylum Mollusca; class Bivalvia; order Ostreida; family Ostreidae; genus Saccostrea; species Saccostrea glomerata. The sequence goes on from PRKT01000325.1 coordinate 587,571, forward strand.
AGGGCCACGCTCTTATTCAATTGGAGACAATTCAAAAATAGTAAAAATTTGATGCTATGTTTTAAAAATCTTCTTCTCAGGAACCACTGTGCCAGAAAAGATTAATCTTATAGGGAAGCATCCTCAGGTAGTGTAGATTCAAGTTTGTTCAAATCATAACCCCCAGGGGTAGGGCGGGGCCACACTGGCCGATCAAAGTTTTACATGAAGGATATGGAAATAACAAACAGTATTCAATCTTAACGTCCATTAACAAATATACAAAATAAGAGCAGAGCAAACACGGACCTCCGAAACATCAGACGTGGGATCAGGTGCCATGGAGGAGTGAGCATCCCCTGCCGACCGGTCACACCCGCCGTGTGCTCGTGGTCATAATCAGGAAATAACGGAAAAAAACCGTGGTCAATTCAGTGTATAGATAATGTACTAACAATTGGTATGAAAAACGTCAGTCAGCATTTCATTCAATGATAAATTGTATTTGCTGACAAGGTCATTGTATCGACCATAGAATTTACGAAATGATGACTTTAAACGAGACTGTTGATATTTTTGTTTCATCAACTTGCTTGTCAATAATTTACCTCGTTTAAGAAATTGTTCATATGTAGAGCATGCTCTAGCATATCGAATCAACTGAGATATAAATACTCCGTATGCAGGTGATGAAGGTATATTGCTGCATAAGTAAGGGAAGTTGACGATAGAAAAGTTAAAGTCATCAAGTTTATCATATAGCTTTGTTGTTAGATTACCATTAGTGTCTTTTTCAAGTAAAATATCCAAGTATGAAGCAAAAGTGTCGGACTCGGTGGTATCTTTTATCTCAAGCTCACCAGGGCATATCGTGTCGAAGTAGGAATGGAAATTATCATTATTAATTGACAATACGTCGTCGATATATCTAAATGTCGAGTTGAAGGCCACAGCAAGTGTTTTCTTCTTTTCACGTAAAAGATTTTGCATAAATTCTGCTTCATATGAATACAAAAATACGTCTGCTAATAACGGAGCGCAATTTGTACCCATAGGAATTCCAATAGATTGTTGGAATACCTGGTCTCCAAAAACCACATATATATTGTCAATCAGAAACTCAAGCATCTTCTTGATGTCAACTTCAAAGTACTTATGTGTGCAATCAGAATCTGTTTTAACAAAATAATTTTTCAAATGACCAATGACGAGGTAAGTAAACTTACGAGTTCCATTTTTGTTGAAGAAGCAGCTGTCAATGATATCAAAAAGCAAAATAGAAATATATCGGAAAATTCTTTAAAAATCTTCTTCTCAAGAACCACCGTGCCAGGTAAGATAAAACTTGTAGGGAAGTTCCTCTGGTAGTATAGATTCAAGTTTGTTCCAATCATGACCCCCGGGGGTAGGGCCGGGCCACAATGGCCGATGAAAGTTTTAAATAGAAATATGTAGAAAAAGTCTTTAAAAATCTTCTCAAGAATTGCTAAGGCATTAATTATAATATTTATATAAAAACATCCTCAGATAGTGTAGATATCAATGTGTTTAAATCATGACCCCGAGGGGTAGGACGGGGCCACAATGGCTGATCAAAGGTTTAAATAGAAATATGTAGAGAATTCTTTAAAAATCTTTTACTCAAGAAAAGCAAAGGCATGAATGATCATATTAATATGGAAGCATCCTCAGATAGTGTAGATTCAAATTTGTTCAAATCATGATCCCAGGGGTAGGGCGGGGGAACAATGGCTGATCAAAGTTTTAAATAGAAATATGTAGAAAATTCTTTAAAAATCTTCTCAAGAATTGCTTAGGCATTTTTGATCATATTTATATAAAAACATCCTCAAACAGTGTAGATTTAAATTTCTTTAAATCATGACCCCCGGGGCCTCAATGGCCGATCAAAGTTCTACATAGAAATAAGTAGAAAAATTCTTGAAAAATCTTCTCAAGAATAGCAAAGGCACGAATGTTCTTATTCATATGGAAGCATCCTCATGTAGTTTTACATAGAAATATATAAGAAAATTCTTGCAAATTTTCTCCTTAAGAATAGCAAAGCCATGTTGGTCATATTTATATGAAAACATCCTCAGGTATTGTAGATTCAAGTTTGTGCAAATCATGACCCCTTGGGGTAGGGCGGGGCCAAAACCAAGATAGCATGACTATGTTGGGCCAACATTTGTTAAAGGTTGTATGGTTGGCGTTGGGGGAACAACGTTGGGCCAACGTTGGACCAATGTTACCAAGCTAACCTTCTCGACCATGACGGAATTCCTATGTTGGCCCATTGTTGGTCCAACGTAAGCAACTTCTATTCACTTTAGTTTCTAAAGAAGGAAGGATCATGGCGTTGGCCCAACGTTGGACCAATGTTTATATATAATCCACCCTGAAAGAAACTGTATTTACAAGTTGGTAGTAGTATGTTGACCCAACGTTGGCCCATTGTTTGTAATACACCTTTAAAGAAAGTGCCTTATCAAGTTTGTAGTAGTATGTTGGCCCAACGTTGGCACAATGTTTGTAATACATCCTTATAGAAAGTGCCTTATCAAGTTGGAAGTATTATGTTGGCCCAACGTTGGCCCATTGTTTCTAATATACCCTTACAGAACGAGTCCTATCAAGTTGGTAGTAGTATGTTGGCCCAACGTTGGCCCAATGTTTGTAATACACACAAGTGTTATTTTCTTTAGGTGTTTTAAAGATGGGATATTTATATTGGGCCAAGGTTGGCCCAATTATAATACTGCCAACTAATTGATGGTGTCAATTTTATAATTAGCTGTTGAGCTTTACGTTGGGACAACGTTGGTACATTCTGAAATAATTAAGAGGACTTTCCATGTCCATGCTTATCATTGGATGACTGCTTTTGTTAAGATATGATATTTTCAACATTATAACTTTGCACTTAAGTGATCAAGCACCAAAGAGGGTTTTATTCTATTTTTTAATTGTGTATATGCTTATTTATTTGTAAAAACCCAGATAGCGGAACACTGTTGGCTAAATCTTACATTATGGTTCTATTATCTATGTTGGGTTACCTTGATTGGGCAAACAATGGCCCAACATGGAATATTGATAGCTGGTTATGTATAATAGTGCGCTAATGTTGGGCTTACTTTTTGGCATCATATCATAAAACTATTATCATGAGAGAAAATATTTGTTTGGATATTGGCATCGGCCCTACGTTGGCTCAATATACCATGAATCAGACTGAGCATCATGGGTAGACAACAACCGGGCTACTTGTAATATTCGCGCCATTTTTAATCTGACACGAGCGTAATGAGACTGATACCTTGCATATCTGCACTCACTTTGTAAGTATTAATTATATGTTTGCCTCGGCACAGCTGAATTAACGTTTAGTTTTTAAACGATATCATGTAAAAATCTGTGTAAATCAGACACGGGGAAATGCAGAGGCCAGGTGCTGTTGGGTCAACACTGTACAGATAGCATGCTAGCATTGGGCCAACGTTGGGCCAATGTAATCGGTTACATCGGGCCAATGTTGGCAAATGGCATTGACCCAATTTAAGTTTGCTCAACGACCCAATGTTGGTCCGATATGTTGGCGCAATGTAGAGTGTGATTTCTACAGATATTCGCCCAACGTCGCGCCACCATTGGCCCAATGAATGCGACATTGTTGGCGAAACGTCAACAAGAACATTGGGTCGATGTTGGCAAATGACGTTAGCCCAGTGTCATTTTGCTCTAGATCTTTTGCCCAATGTTAGCCCGATATATTGGACCAGCATCGGGCCAATGTGTATAACTATAAACATTTAATTGTTATAAATCTGTATATTAACAAATCTGATCGTCTCTACAATCAGAAATAAATCTACAACCAATCCTACTTGAAAAATCAAGCTAGCTAAAATAAATTTAAAATTCTTATAATTTATCGAAACAAAATAAATTATCAGTGATTGATTTTTTTGTTTATTTACAAGAAAAATAAATTAAAGTATAAAAATGTGTTTTGATACAGTTAAAACAATTAATAATTTGCTCCTTATTTAAATTGAAATTTGTGTCTAGTAGAATGCATTTCATAAGTCTACCACTTAATTTACTTATATACACTTAACGTCGAGAACATGATCAAACATTTTGAAATGCTGAATTTGTTGAAGTTAAAACAAAATTTATTCAGTACTAAAAATAAATTGGGTTCTTTCATTTAAAATTTGTTCAGTGTAACGACAAATTTTCAATACATGTATTTTATATGGGGCAACATTGAATCAAAATTGTTTTGATGATGATTATCAAGCGTATAAATATTATGCATAAATACCTTCATCACGCAAGCTATTCATATAATCACACCATGAAGCAAAAAAGACGGTTATTCCTTAATTGACAGCTTAAACATATTGTGATATACTTGTAAATTTAATCGCATGTTTACTCTTTACTGAGAAAAGTAACAAATGTATTAAGTACCAAATATTACAATTTTAGTGCTACTGGAGATTCTAAAAAGACATGGAGAGCACAATCAAAGAATGGCTAAGGTATGCCAAGGACAGGAATGAGGGAGGAAGAAACGGACAGAGAAGAAAAGAAGGGGGAGGAGGAGACTCGAGAAGAGGATATGGAGACTTAGATCAGGTGGAAAGTGGCAGTGCCTAACTCTTCTGTTTGATATAGTGTGACATAATTGTAGTTCTACCCTTTTTTGTGTCTGTTTGTCGGTTATAAACACGATTCAGATGCCAGAAACATTTTTTGTGTAAGTAAACAAAATGACGGGATTCATTTAAGAATTATTTTAAGAACAGGAGGGCTTTGTATATTTGTTAGACGTGCTTATTGTCCCTCGCTTTCGCGAAAGCGAGGGGACATTAAATCTCATTCGTCTGTCCGTCAGACTGTCCGTCTGTCAGTCTGTCCGTCACAAAAACTTTAACCTTGCCCATAACTTTTGATTTAGTGGAGCTATGACTTTTATATTTCACATGTGTATTCCTTGTGACAAGACCTTTCTTTGGGAACTACCAAATTTGACCTTTTGACCTTGGAGTTTGACCCACTTTTACACAAGAATTCCAAACTTTTACTTTGGCCATAACTTTTGCATAGTAGGTACTAGGACTTTCATATTTCACATCTATATTGTTTGAGGCAAGACGTTTCATTGGATAACAACAACCTTGACCTTCTGACCTTGACCTTGGAGATTTACGTACTTATGAAAAATTTTTATCCTTGACCATATCTTTTGAACGGTGAGGACTAAGGCTTTCGTACTTCACATATGTCATACTTGTGAGAAGACCTTTCATTGAAAACCAACATCTTTGACCCTTTGACCTTGGAGTTTTAACTACTTTTTAAAAAAAACTTTAACTTTGGTCACAACTTTTTAATGATTGATACTAGGATTTTTATATTTCATAAATGTATTCTTTGTGGCAAGTCCTTTCATTGGATATCAACAACTTTGACCTTTTGACCTTGACCATAAATATTTACATACTTATGAAAAAACTTTAACATTGTCCATAACTTTTTAACAGTAAGGGCTAGGGCTTTCATACTTCACATATGTAATCCTTGTGAGAAAACCTTTTGTTGAATAAAAATAAATTTGACCTTTTGATCTTGACCTTGGAGTTGACCTACTTTTAAAAAAACTTTTATACTTTGGCCATAACTTTTTAACGGTCAGGATTAGGGTTTTCATCCTTCCAAAAAAATCAACTTCAATGATAATTTCTAAATAAATGACATATGATAGGATGTTCATATTAGACACGATATATCATAAAAATAACATCTCATCCACAAAGAAACCGAAAGCGGGGGACCACAATTCTTTGATTTTGCTTGTTGATACCTGTAATTTACTGAACTTGTGCATTATTTACATCAGAGAGGAAGTAAATAGTCATGTAACCCTACATGTATCGCTTGAAGTGAGCATCAACTTTTAATTCTTTATTAATGTTTTCTTCATGCACTGAGCAATAAAATTATAGTATGTTATAATTCAATTTAATATTTTGATTTCTTTTTCCTCAGTTTTTTAATTAATGTAGAGCTAATTACAATGCAATACTTGTTGATGGCAATTCTGTGAGAATATTGAGAATATGTATTAAACTATTAATCTAGCATAATATTATATAGCACATATAGATAGTATTAAAGGGCTTTTACCATTAAAATGTACTACAAAACTAGTATAACCTTATTGTATATAATTATTTGTTTGTCAATTTTGAGGACAAATGGCCAGCCAGTGAAGAGCAAATGAGTTGTCATGATGGAGAGCCAATAAGATACAAACCAACGTTGGCCCAAAAATGATGTTTTCCTAATATTGAAAGAATAAGTGGCCCAACAATGGCTCAATGATATCCGTTCGTTGTTCCAACAATAAGCCAACAAGTTGGTTTGATTAAGGGCCGATGAGCAAATTACCGTTGGCCCAACATTAATTGCTCACAATGGCCCAACTGTTCAAAAATGACGTTTGCCCAATATTGAAAAAATACATTGGCCCAACAGTGGCCCAATATTTACTGTTACATTGGCCCAACAATAAGCCAACAAGTTGGTTTGATTAAGGGCCGATGAGCAAATTACCGATGGCCCAATGTTGAATTCAAACAGTGGCCCAACATAAGGAGCGTTGTTGGCCCAACAAAGGTCCAATAACATCCTGCTATCTGGGAATGGCTGACCAAAATTTTTACATAGATATAATATTATATATTATATAGAGAATTCTTTAAAGATCATCTCAAGAATAGCAAATCCTAAAGTTTTCAATAATAAAAGATTTTCTACTTACTCCTAGCCACAGTGCTTAGGTGAGCCTCTTGTTTAGCATCTCCTTTTCTGTTAATTACCCATCAGTACTGAATAAATATGGATGGCACCTTTTGGGATTTTTTTAAAAAATTAAATACCGACATTCATAGATTAATAAAAAAAATGTAATACTAGAAAACAGTGTAAGAAATCTGTTTTGTGTTTTCAATTAACAACGTAAAAATGTGTCATCTTATAAAACTGTCACCGTATTAACGAAATCCTACTGTATTATTTTCAGAAGGCTTTTGACATTGAAACTCAAACATCCAACCTATTTGACAAATCCTATTAAGTACCCTTTTCTTCATTTCTTTCATTTCATAATACACCGATTTTTTTTTTCAAATTAATGCTTAACGCCATATGTTTAAGTCACCATGTAGTTACGGAAGCGACATATAACTTTTTTAGCTCACCTTACCTTTGTCTGTTGTCTGTCGTCGTTGTCGTCTTCCTTATTGGCGTTATCGTAAACTTTTCACATGTTCACCTTCTTCTCAAGAACCAATGGGCAAATTTCAACCGGACTTGCGACAAACTATCGATATCCTTTGGTAACAGTGATTCAAGTTTGTTCAAATGAAGGGCCACACCCTCTTCCAAGGGGAGATAATTATGGATTAGTAAAACATTCATGGCATTTTTTCAAAAATCTTATTGTCAAGAACCACTGGGCCAGGAAATATGAAACTTATGTGGAATCATCCTCAGGTATTGTAAATTCAAGTTTGTTCAAATCATGACCCCGGGAGTAAGGGTGGGGCCACATTGGAATATTAAGAATGTATAGGGAAAATCTTTAAAATTCTTCTCAAGAACAGCTAAGTCATGATTGGTCATTTTTTTATGGAAGCATCCTTAGGTGGTGTAGATTCAAGTTTATCCAAATTATGACCCCCAGGGGTAGTGTGGGGCCACAATGGATGATTTAAGTTTATCATGGGAAAATATAGGTAAAATCGTCTCAAGAACAGGAAAACCATGTTTGGTCATTTTTATATGGAACAATCCTCATATAGGATAGATTCAAGTTCAAATAATAACCCTTCTCCCTTACCCATTCTGCCTTTAAAGGGTAGGTTTGGACCACTTATGCATTGAAGCTTTTGAATACTAAACTGGTTTTTAGCTCGTCGTCGTCGTTGTAAACTTTTCACATTTTCATCTTCATCTCAAGAACTACTGGGCCAATTTCAACCGAACTTTGCACAAAGTATCCTTGAGTGAAGGTACAGTACAGGCAACGCGGATCCCGTATTAGACCGCGTCCCCTCGGCGGTGTATTAATCCTTTCTGCATTACACCGTCGCGGGTTTTGATCGCGGTGCTACCTGAGACCGTGTTTACACCGCGGCGGGGCCAGGTACCGTTATTCTTCAGCTTAGATGTTGTTACCTGTAAAGTCTTGTC
>PRKT01000325.1:595860-619414 GCA_003671525.1 Saccostrea glomerata
GAGGGGGGGGGGGGGGGGGGGGGGGGGGAGGGTAACCATTAACGATTACGACCACAATGATATTATGAATACCATTAGATGGATTTTTATTTTGAAAAAAATCATTTTTTAAATTTTATCAAATTCTTTAATAAAAAAATATATACCAAAAGTCACTAAGAATCAATTTATTCTCAAACGCGTCTGTTAACAGTCATATTGGATGAAACATTGTATATGTAGTATAATTTATCGAATATTTTTATGTATAAAATCATATTTATTTATGAAATCAATAATCTCATCACAAATGATCTTCAAATTGCTAAAGAATAAGAATGAATTAAAATTTTTAGAATTTAAGGTGATTCCATCCTCCTATGATATTGTTGTGTTAGTATATAAACATAAATGTATACAATGAAATAGTGAATAAATATGCAACAGGTGAGTTTCAATGAGTTAATAACTCACCAAATATTTGAGTCACCGGATCCCACAGTATATAGACGTCTGGTCTCTGTAAGGTCCTGGGGGTAACTAGTGAAATCTATTTACATGTTTATTGATATATATTAAAAGGATCCCGAACCCGATCATAAATATATCGGTTATCACTACATTCCTCCCCCTCATATTTGAAAGGCTTCGCGGATATGAAATGGTAAAAATATATGTGTCTTTTAACCCCCTTCCCCGCAGTAACGCATTTTAACGCATATACCGTTTCCTATTTCTAACGCAAAATCACGCATTTACCGTTTCCCCGCAATCATTCATTTTCACGCACTATAAAAAGTTCATTTAATCTTCAATTTATTGCCAAATTCCAACTATTTTATACTTGCTTAAATCTCATAAAATATGAAAAGTTATTTTCTAATTAAAATATTACGGCATAATATTATTTACGTTGAACTTTAGAGAAACTTGTACCCCGCTGTAAGGTGCTTGCGGGGAAATGGTAACGTAATATATCTATGACGCGAGGATTCGGTGTATGTTGCAAAACAATTCAATAAGTTGTAAAGAGTTAAAATATAAAAAACATATCAAGCTTATATGTACGTTTTAAAAGAATAATGTCGAAATAAAAGCTTTAAAATTGCTTTATTTATTACACACGGACAATGAAATTGACAACAATCAGACGATCCGACTATTTATCAGCATTGTCAATGCGCAATAAATAATAATAAAAGATGTTATCAAACTTTAAATGATAATTTGATGAACTTTAAAACCTTTTTATAAAATATTTTATAATCTTGTTAATATTGGACCTTTCTTCCCCCTTTTCTTTATTTTAAAACTCTCTAGGGAATAAATGAAGCCTAAAAACATATGATTATTAATTCTGAAAATGTAATTTTTTACAATTTAAAAATTTGTCTAAATTAGACAAAGAATAGAAAACTTGCAAATTAATCCATAGGACTTCTCATCTTTAAATAAAATCTCTTTTCTTTTCAATTTGAACAGAATAATTGACTGAATAAATTACTAGTCACTATGTGCAAAATGTAGAATTTAACATATTTACAAATATTTTTTTTTTAGAATAATTATGTTCGCTATAGGTAAAATATATTTAGAATGGGTCTGTTTTCCAAACTATACCAACCTAAAAGACATATATTATAATAAAATAAAGAATATTTACAAAAATTTGTGTCTAGAATTAACCTATATCTGACTTTTTCTAAGAATTATCTGAGAAACTGGCAAACCAATAGTGTCAGAGTATCCGACTCTACTATCTACCAATCTCCAGATAATCCTTAACTACCACATAAAACTAAATTTTATTTCATTTAAAAGTTATAAAAGAAATTGGAAATGTACAAGTATATATATATATTGTTGATCATTTTACATTTTGAATCTTGTGTGTGGTTGAGGTCTTGGTGTATTTGTATGAGCTGAGGAATGACCTATTTCCTCAGCTCTTGAAAGTTTAAATTGACAGCTTTTTGTGTTGGTGAAGGTGATCTTGATTTCAACTTCCAACAGTTTCTAGCAAAATGGCCTATCTTACCACACACATAACACTCGCTCTGACTCTCTGATCTTACAGGACTATTAGATGGGGATCTTTTTGGCAATTCATATCTTGATCCGGACGCATTAAACATTCTTTGTGGTGATGAATACCTTGATGTTGATGATCTTTTTGGTGACTGAAATCTGGGTCTGGATTGTCGTTCTTCATCTGGTGCTGTTTACATGTTTATTGATATATATTAAAAGGATCCCGAACCCGATCATGAATATATCGGTTATCACTACAATATTAGGGCTTCAGTTTCGTATGCTCACTGCGGGTCAGCAGGTGTGACCTGTTATTGGGGACGCTTACTTCTCCTAGGCACCGGAACTTTCAATGATCCGTTTTTCATTTGAGACCGATCACTATTCATTCTGTATTTTTATACAGATACTGAGTACATCTGTTTATTAATATTATGAACTATTTTTCTCACAGGAAGAAAGACAAGTAAACAAGGTAATAAAGTTTAAAGAAATGTACACTATTGACTTTAAATACAATAAATGTTCGAATTAGTAAATGGTACATGACAATAATTCAAAAAAGAGTCTTGTAAGCACGATATATATAAACGAACATATACTGAGTATTTGGCAAATATTTAAATAATGTGACGCTGATAATCGTTTGTAATGATTAGACTGAGTACAGAATTTATTCCTGGAAACAAAGCTTTCATCATCTTTAAAATAATTTCAATTGAGAAAAAAAGGAGAAGAAAAACAAACGTTTCATTCTGGAAGTAATCTATAACTGTACAGCTTACATATGCAGGGTTCTCCATAAGCTGTTTTACTGTGTTGCTCCCGACACAGCAAAATTTTCTACGACACAGTAACGATTAAAATTTTATGGATGCGACACATTTTTCAGGAACTCGTAAGAATATCATCCTTTCCTTAAGTTTCCCTATTTCTTCCTTTGCAATTCGGTAATTTGATAAAAAAAAAACTGACAAAAAAGTACAACAAATTTACTTTCAAAATTGGTAATTACTAAGTTTGATTGTATCGATCAGAATTTCCCCTGCTTTTCATAGCTTAATGAAAAATAATTCAGTTGTGAATTTGATCTCGAAAATAGCGCGAAATTTTAGTGCTTCACGTAAACTCTGCATTACAGTAAAATTTCAAATAATGGAGAACCCTGCAGATGTATTCAGTTTTTTTTTTTTTTTATATAAAGCTTTGTTCGTGTATTAAGTTAATTAAAGGGATGGCTAAATATTTTGGCAAGGAAAATGAAACTCGATCGAGAGATTCTCCGATGTTTTGCAGTCTGAAATAACCTTCAACCCCTTAAGCCAGTAATTAACCCGTCTTTTCTGTGCCAGTAGCATAATTCGATCAAATACTTATTGTTCATGAGGGGTGCCTTATAATTAATCACAGGCACCTGAATTTTTATCAGTAAGTCTCTAAATTAGCCAAATATCGAAACATTCTACCCCTCTAGGTACAGTTTAGATACACAAGGTGTGCAACGCCATTTTGACCCCCTGTTCAATCCAGGCTTCAATTTAACACATAAATCGGATATGCCTACTGGTTTTCGTGTAGCATTGGGCTCAAATATGATATTTCTCGCTATATATTTCTTCCTTAAGTTTAAATCCAACGCTTTGATAATGTTATCAGCTAAACTTCATGCTGACTTCAAATTTCGTCACAGGGCCCGATCGCCATCAGCTGACGTCACGGAAATTTAATCTCGACACCAAATGCTCCTATACATAAAATTTTAAAATACAACAATAAATTTATTTCATTGACAAACAAAATCAGATAAAAATTAAAAACCGAAAGATTATGTTGTTTTATAGTCTTGATTTTATTTAATATATGTTATATGTGTTAGAAACAAATCATTGGTAGAGGCTTTGTTGAAGTTTCTGTTGTCGATAGGTAGCACCTTATGGAGGTTTCCGGTTGCCGACACATGCCATATAGCGACTAGCGAAGCTAACCGCTTAAAACCAACATGGATTCCGACGCTGTGGTTCTGGTAGATTGGCCGGTATCGCGCTTAAAAAAGGAGTTGGTCGATCGCGGAGCTCGGACAACTGGGCGAAAGACTCAGCTTATTGACAGGTAGTTCTATTTATCATGTAGTAATTTATTTTTGTTGCTGTATATTAAACAACGGCAGATGCATCTCAACAACGATTTTGAGTGCTGTTGTTTCCCCTTTTTCTCTTTATATAGATATACATGTATAATCATTACTATATAAGGTTAAGAGCCTACATCAGAAATGACAACTTCACGCCGGCGTCCATAAAACTACCTGAGCCTTCTGTGGTGGACTGGCCCACATCAGGATTTAAGCAGCTTCAAAAGGACCACCATCTTATCCTTCCTAAAATATCCAAGGAACAGATAGAGGCCTACTTCATTTACAGAATGGCTGGTATAATGAATTAGCTTGCATTAATATAGAATCTCTCATGGTTTATGGTTGGATATTAATTTTATTCAACTAGATAACATTTTATTTTCTTAAGCCTTGAAAAAGGGATAAAAAAACACACAAATCAAATTTTGATAAAAAATCACACATCTTACCACAAATCAATGGGAAATTCATTATATAGTATGTTAAAATAAAAAGGTAAAACATGACATAATCTTTGTATATACAATTTCAATTTTTAAAAATAAGAAAAAATTAAATAATATGGATTTTTTCTCTCAATTAAATGAAAGTAAACTATACAGTGATACAATAGAGTTCCTGGAATTCAGAAATGTCATTCAACTTAAAATACATATACTTAATTTAACTTTCATTCAGATGACAGACAAGCACGGAATGATTTAAAGTCTATAACAAAAGGACAACTGATGTATGGAAGTGACAGAGTACTGGCATGCTCCATACTTATTCATGATAACATATACCTAAGTGGCATTGTAGGAGCAGCAATGAAGAAAAAGGTTATATATTTTTTAATCAAGTACGACTGAAATTATTTCAATATGACAAAGTGAGCATTAGTGCTCTTCATGTTATTTATTTCAATTTCATAATGAATCAGTTTTAGTTGTTAACGCCTCATTTAATTGAATGAATATAAATCATATAACCTGGATTGCCTACATAAAAAACATATCAGTCCAATTGATGTTTCACTTAAAATACAGCAATTTTGAACATGTTGAAGGAACAATCATTTTATTTTCTACATTTAAAAACTGGAAAATTAATTAAATTATAAGGAATGAACTAAACAACTACCTAAGTTATACTGGTTTGCATATAACCTGAGTTTGAAAAGTTTATGTTTTTTTTAATAAACTGCTTTGTAGTTTGTAAATTAAAGTGTTAACTGCCCCAACACAGGTTATACCAGTATAACTTTAGTAGCTATTAAATTCATTCCTTACATAATATTTATTGCTACAGGTATCCTACATATACAAGATAAAACTAGACAAAAAGTCTGGAGATCCTGTAAACACACACTGTGAGTGTCCAGCAGGGAAGGGGCCTCATGGAAGCTGCAAACACATTGCTGCAGTCCTCCTGATGATGAAAGAGTTTATAGAATCAAGAGAACTCAGACTAGGGAAGTCGTGCACTGATACTTTAATGATGTTTACAAAAACAAAATCCTCCTATGATGGTAATTTATTATTCCTTTCAATAATTCAGTTAATTCTGGATATTGTACGTTTCTTTGATACCGTATAATTTAACCCATCAGTTTTAAATGTATTTGTTCATTTCACAGTAGTGCAATTTGTTTATTTTTTGTGTGCTTTCAAGGATCTCCAGTCAAAGCTGAAAACCTTCCAACAAAGAGAAAGTTAGCTGCAGACTTCCTCAGTGACCCAAGGCCAGAGAAAAGAAGAAACTATCCGGGATACAACGACTATGTACAATCTATAGTTACCAGTTACTGCAGCCAGTCCTCCAATGATATCTCATTCCGATACATGTATGGGAAGGCAAATATTCAGGTATATATATTTGAATGAAATAAGAAATTAATTACATTCTGGTGAAGTTGTATTTTTAACAGTGTACAAGTAATTAATATGACAAAAAAAATTTTTCAAAGCTGCTGTCAAAGATCATGACTATTGCCAATTGCCCTTTACTGAGCACTGGGTTGATGATTCCATTAAGGTACATGTGATAGATTTTGTTAAAATAAATTTAACTCTAATGATTTTAGTTGTTTATCAATTAATGCTAATTTTACACATATATAGGTTACAGAATCTGATGAAGTAAGAATTGAAGAGTCCACAAGACAACAGAGTGCAAGCCAGATTTGGTTCATTGAGAGGAAGTGGCGCCTTACGGCATCAAAGTTTGGGGAAATTTGCAAGGCCACTTCTCGTCGAAATAACAAGAAGCTGTGTGCTGCATTGTTGTCTGATGTATAAATCAACAGTGAAGCTTTGCGGCAGGGAAAAAATTATGAAGCAAAAGCTTTGAAAGTATTCAACAGCAAATTTAATGTAAATGCTAAGAAATGTGGGTTTTTTGTTTATTTAGACAAGCTTTTTTTAGGTGCTTCTCCTGATGCTGTTGTTGATGGAAGTAATATTGTTGAAATTAAATGTCCATTTAATGGCAGAAATGATGTTGTAAAACCAGGGAAAAATTTCAAATTTTTGAAATATGATGATGAGGCTAAAATTGTTTTGAAGACTTCAAGCAAATATTATGACCAGATACAAGGCGAGCTTTATGTTACTAAAAGATCTCTGTGCTACTTTGTTGTATATACCTTAAGCTATTTGTTTGTACAGAAAATCTTGTTTGACGATGAATACTGTAACAATTGTCTCCTTCCTAAGCTAGAAACTTTTTACAAAACATTTTTCAGAAGCTATGTTGCATCACTGTTTTAAAAGGAAATGTTATTTGTATTGCATTGCACAGAACTATCTTTCAGGAGTCCATTTGCCATTCAAAGTGGTCAATGGTCAAGAAACTTATAAAAAAAATAAGTATAACAACAGTGTTAATACATGTTTATTGCATTTGGAAATATTTATTTTATCAATGCGTACATGTTATAATTTTTTTCATAAACAAACATATATTTTATTTCATCTTGTCTAAAAACAAAAACAAAAATTATTTTTACTGATATTCCACCACAGCTCTCAAATACTGAGCAGTTACAGTTTGCTAAATATGGATTTTCAATGTTGCCTTGAAGAGCATGTTTCTTTAAAAAATAGTGCATCCTAGTCATTATTGTATGTTGCACATTATATACATATATTTGCATATTCATTGCTCTCTCCCACTATGAACCTGCAGCCACCAACTGCGTTCATAGGACTTTAGACGCAACTGCTTCTGTTATGAGTGCAATTGCTCTCGCTCACTCGTGTAGAAGAAGTTCTACAGTAACTACACAGATATATCATGTTGAGAAGTATATATATGAAGTGTTTCGTAAAAGCACTAAAAATAAGTTTATAATAATATTTCTTGGAAAAAAAAGAAATTCAGACTATTTAAAATTGCTGATTTATATCTTTAAAAATTTAATTTTGGTCAGTGTATTTAAATGTAAAATAAACCTTTTTAAAGTTGTAGATAACTGCCATATTTTTATTTTTTTCATATCATATATATTTGTACAAAGAAAGATAACTCTTCACACTCGGGTAATAACACTCAGAAAGAGGAAATCTCTTTAACTAGTATATCAAGAATGATTTCAGCTATTAAAAATAAATATGAAAAGCTAAACAAAAATCATAGAAAATCATTCTGGAATAATAATCATTATAAAAGCATCTTCATCTTTCATCATAATGTTAAATTATTGATTTTTGTCAGAGGGTTTCAATAACGTTGATCGATGACGTCACAACTGCATCAAAACAAAAATTAAGAGAATGTGATGACGGCCCTGCTTGTATCCAGATAACTGTTTGAGAGAGCAATACTTTATAAATTGTTTGTGATTCATTAGAGAAAAGGATCATTGATCAAGTGTAATGATTTTAAAGCTGTATATTTTTCATTACTGAAGACAAGTGAAAGCGTCCTCATGTAAGTCAGGATTTCCTCTGATATTCTTTTAAAAAATCAAAGAATGCAAATATAAGTAATAAACAACGATTATTCAGTGAACATGGCATTATGAATAGCAACTGCTCTGCTGGCAAATTTTCCATGATGCGCTAGCGCGCATCATGGAATATGCCAGCAGAGCAATTGCTATTCATAACGCCATGTTCACTGAATAACGTTGTTTATTTCTTAAGTAATTTTCAACTGTACTACAGTATTTAAAAAATATATACTTTTACATGGATTTTACATGTTTTTTTAACACTCAATGGAATTAAAACCCTCCAGTTTGTAATGTTTAGGGCTTCCACAAGAACATGAATGATCTTTATACATGTATTGAATACTGCAAAAACTTGAATGACAAGAGGCCCATGGGTCACATCCCTCACCTGAGCACTGTGGCTAGGAATAAGTAGAAATTGGTTTATTATTGAAAAATTTAAATACAAAAGTAGTCCCATGCTATTCTTGAGAAGATGATTTTTAAAGAATTTTACTAGATATTTCTATGTAAAACTTTGGTTGGCCATAAATGGCATTGTAGCCCCGCCCTACCCCCGGGGGTCATGATTTGAACAAACTTGAATCTACACTACCTGAGGATGTTTTCACATAAGTTTCATCTTTCCTGACACAGTGGATCTTGAGAAGAAGATTTTTAAAACATAACACCAAATTTTCATTAATTTCCAATTACCTCCCCTTGAATGAGGGCGTGGCCCTTCATTTGAACGAACTTGAATCCCTTTCACTTAATGATGCTTTGTGGCAAGTTTGGTTGAAAGTGGCCCAGCGGTTCTTGAGAAGAAATGGAAAATGTGAAAAGTTTACAACAACGACGACAACGACAGACAACGGACAAATTTTGATCAGAAAAGCTCACTTGAGCCTTTGGCTCAGGTGAGCTAATAAAAGGTATTAATCTCAACACTATCTCTGTGGTGAAACTGAATTTTATCCATAAATTTTCAGTACATATTAGCAACAGTTTTTTTTTTAATAAAAAGTAACTTTGAATATCATCTTATGCATTCTTTGGAACAATATTATTTCTCCTGAAGTTTGATATGGCAAAACAAATAAATATGATACGAGACCCTAACTGAAGTTTACTTTTCGAAATCCCATGCTTCAATATTTTGAAACTCTTTGACAAACCGATGACTCTCTCAATGTGGATTCTTTTAGACGCCACTCGTCGATCATGAATTACTTCGTCTGGATCTAATTGCGATTTTCCCTTTAACAGCGTAGGGGTATTAATATGAACATCTTGATAAGCAAATAAATCCTGAACCATAATGCCTCTATCAGCCATTATGGAATCGCCCTTTTCAAAAAGCTTTAATGTAGGCTCCAGAAGACAAGATTTTTCAATAATCTGAACCTATTAAAAGAAAGACATATTGTTTACAAAAGAAACACATGTAAATATGAAGGTAAAGGGGCGAATTTTTTTCTTGATATCGTATAAAGTTCACATATAACTGCAAAGTGAACTCCCACCATCGAAATAAAATTCATGCTTACCGGTATTTTGACACTTGAAGAAAAATGCCCGCACAATTATATAATACAGCGAAATAAATTTTTAAAAAGTGTTCTAGATTTTTTAAAGAAAAATAAATACAGCAAAATTCATTAAATTAAGTTTTCCAAATTGTGGAAAAGAATATCAACAATATGAGGATGTACATTTTTTTCAAAGATTAATTGTACATTTTTTTTCAAATGAATGCTGCATGAAAATCGTTTATCGAAACTCACACTGTCTGATTTCAGCAGTATTAAAATTCGCATATAGCCTAATATGAATAAATTAAAAACGCATAATATTTCTAGGATCTAATTTTGTTTCTTGTTAGACTCTCAATAACGCAAAAAATTAACCAATCAAATTAAATTTTTAATTCTAATTCAAAAATTGATATATAATTTTAGAAACAAAAATAAATATATTTTCTTAATTTATTTTTTATTCATTAAAGCAAAATAAATGAAAATACTTCTATTAATAAACATATAGTGTCGTTATTTTTTATTATTTTATTTTATTTTTTTTTTTTTTTTGTTACAGGGGAAATTTGCAAACTAAAATTCGGGGAGATAACTCCCGTTTGTTTACGATACTAATTGCCAGGGTGTCTGCCACTTAGCCAAAATTCTGAAATTGATAAAGGTGACTGGTTTTGGCTAAGTGGGAATGGTGTACAGGTAAGGGCAGGGGGAGAAAAAAAGAAATTAATTACAGGTGTCCTATAGTCTGTTTTAGAATGACCAGTACTATGAATTATTTAAATTCTTCATTCAGGCCATTTTTTTATTTGTTGTTTTTCAAGACTTTTTTTTTTGAAAAAATAAGGTCGGTCGGTCGGTCGAAAAAAAAAAGACAGTTGAAAAGTTGTCGCACTAACAGATTATGATAGCGTACCTTAGAGTACACTGGTATTAAATATTTCAAAAACTTCAACATGCAATTAAACTGCTTTTTGTATGTCACCCTGCTTTAGTTTAACTTAAATTGTATATTTTAAACAAAATATGTATGTTAAAAATCAGTTTATTAGTAATTTTAATTTTTGATTTGATGTTGTGATTTATCGTTATAATCCTGATCTAATTTAACTTGGAATGGTTCACTTTTTATTTGAAAAATATTTACGTAATGCAATTAATTTATTTTTTGATAAATAAAATTTAGTTGATTGCAACTACCATTATGGCAATTAAAATTAATTTAAAACGTTTAATTCTCACTTGTAAAATTGAATCATATGTAAATAACAGTTTTGATAGAAATTCAAAATAAAAATTAATTTATATCATCATCATTTTTTCTCAGTGTGCATTGCATTTCATGACCTATATACTTTATGTGTTTAGCATTAACAGAGGAATGGAGGAAATTCGGAATAGAGAAAAACGATCATTTTTGGAAGTAAACAAGTCAAATAGAATTGCAAAATAGATACGATTGAGGATATTTATGAAGGAAAGAAGCATACTGTATTAAAAATTTTCATCTGTTGAAGACATGTATCACATTAGATCAGAAAACAATTAATTAATCAGGAAAAACCCTCAACCAGTCGGTCACATGGACCGGTGGTACAAGATGTACAGTTTATTTCATCTAAGACATTTCGATTTTGTATCAGTTTTGCCGGTAAGACAAATGGTTTTTAGAAACACTGTAATGATTACATGCTCCTTTCCATGAACGTAACCATTTTTGCAGCATGCGACACATTTTTTCCCTCAAAGTTTAGCTTGTGTTTTTCTACGACAATTTCAATTGTAAAAAAAAAGCCTAACAAAAATTTTATTTTTTTATCAATTTCTCAAATTTTAAGTCGGCGATTTTTAAAAACAACTAATAAAAAAAATGTCCTTATTATATTTGTTTCTATGTAATATTTTAAAGTGATGTCTTAAATATTAAAATGTATTTTCTAATTTTGAATAATTACTTTTTTTTAATTTCCCATTTTTTTTTAATTTTAATTTGTAAGTACAAGTTGTTTTTTTAATTATTATTTCTTCATTGTAATTACAAGGGTTTGTGTGTGTGTGTTTTAAAATTTTTTTCTAATATTTTTTTTCAATTCTAATTTGTAATTACATGTTTTTCTTTTAAATAATTGGCCAAATACCGCGTTGTGATTTTACCGCAACGGGGTGCGGGAAATACGGGATCCGCGTTGCCTGTACTGTAATTCAAATCTTTTCAAATGTAGGGCCAAGCCCTCTTCCAAGGGGAGATAATGATGATTTACTGAAAAATTAATGGCATCTTTTAAAAATCTTCTTCTCCAGAACCACTGGTCCAAGAAAGATGAAACTCATATGGAAGCATCCTCAGGTAGTGTAGATTCAAGTTTGTTCAAATCATGACTCCCGGGGTAGGGCGGGACCACAATGACTTATCAAAGTTTTACATAAGAATATATAGGAAAAAAATTGAAATTCCTCTTCTCCAGAACCACTGGGCTAGGAAAGATGAAACTCATGTGGAAGCATCCTCAGATATTGAAGATTCAAGTTTGTTCAAATCATGATTCATGGGGGTAGAGCGGCCGGGCCACTATGGCCGATCAAAGTTTTACATAGGACTAAATAGGAAAAATCTTTAACAATCTTGTTCTTCAAACCCATTGGGCCAGGAAAGGTACAACTCATGTGGAAGCATCCTCAAGTAGTGTAGATTTAAGTTTGTTCACATCATGACCTCCGGGGTTAGGGCGGGGGCACAACGGCTAATCAAAGCTTTACATTAGAATATATAGGAAAAATCTTTAAAAAAATTCTTTTTAATGACCACTGGGCCAGGAAAGATAAAACTCATGTGGAATCATCCTCATGTAGTGTAGATACAAGTTTGTTCAAATCATGACCCCCAGGGGTAGGGCGGAACCACAGGGCTGATCAAAGTTTAACATAGGAATATATATAGGAAAATCTTTAAAATCTTCTCCAGAACCACTGGGCCAGGAAAGATGAAACTCATCTAGAATCATCCACAGGTAGTGTAGATTTTAGTTCGTTCAAATGGTAACCCCCAGGGATTGGATGGGGCCCCAAAGATCGATCAAAGTTTTACATAGAAAAAATAAAGGAAAAATCGAAAGAACAGAAAAGCTATATATAGTCAGAATGACATCTAAGCATCCTAAGCTCAAGTATAAAAGATTTAAAGAACTTTATTAGGTAATAACCAATATTTGCCCCCCAAATCAAAATTTGTTGGAGATATATTTAATTAAGTTCTTAAACAGGGGAGTATATGCTGATTTCAAAGCACTGAACATTTTCATAAGTAATGACGCCATATGTACGTAATGACGTCACAAACATGACGTAAATTTCAGTTTTTTATGAATTTTTCAGAAAAATGTACATATTTCGTCGGTATTTTGAATAAAAGTCACCAAGCGCATGTGTGTTCAGGATCAATATTTTGATATAATGTGTAGAATGTTCATTTCAATGAAATATGTCAATATTTTTTGAGCTAAAATTGTTGAAATTTTGTCCATTTTTCCTCTTTCTGAAAAAGGATATAAAATCGCACCAGATTGTGACGTCATAAAAACAAAAATTGTGAATACACTGTTTTGACACTATAATACTTTCTGTTAAGGTAAGTCACTTCTCAAATTTCATAAATCAAGGAAGTATTTTGAGAAGTATATTTTGGATAAGTACTCTTAAAGTGTGACTCAAAATCGCAGAAAAAATAAGGGGTCAGTGTGCATCGTACTGATGTATGGTACATTTAAGTTGACCTATTTGCACTTAAATTTTAACCCTTTAGTTTATTACTTTCATACAAATATTTCTTATATTTTTTCAGCTGTAACCATGGCAATAAATTTATTCTTAATTTACGTAAAATATTTTGAATAATATTTATTATTGATCAAATCTTGCAAATTAATGCGCGTAAATAATTTTGTGACCTTTTTGCACTAAAATATAACATCTTTTGGGTATTAGGAAAATAAAAAGGCAATATAATATTTTTCTTATATCAAGCTTTGTATGACTTAAGTTCTGATCAGTCATAAGTATCGAGTAGTTTAAAAAAATGAAAGAAAGAGTTGGGGTCAGTGATGTTTATTTTGGAATATTGGACAAAATATGTGATTTCCAGGCAAAAAATGGTGTAAATTTTATCTTGACTTCTTTAATATATCTCCAATTTTTGGCAAAGTTTGTTGAAGGAAGATGTAAAACTTGTTCTAAGAATATAAATTAAGACCTATATCAAATATTTCTATCAATATTATAACTGAAAATATTCTCCAAGTAAAAGTATGTGACGCTAAAATTTCAAGATATTAAACTTAATAAATGTGCAGATTTGCAGAAATTTCTGCTAAATATCCTTCCACCACGAAAAATAGTCCCTAATAAATCATGCTCCTTTGAAGATTTTCGAGAATTTTTTTTCTTTGATTGTTAAAAAATAAACATTATTGAATATAGTTATTTTCTAAAAATTGAATTTTAATAAATATCTTTGAAGTTAGAGGTTCTGCCTAAATTTTTCTAAAAAGCTGACGAGTGACTTACATTAATTTATATTTCTAATACAATTTATTGAATTCAGAACATTACAGGAAGTTTTCAAAATTTTACTTTTATGGGGGCAAATATATGCAATATACCGCATATAGTTCTTTGTTCAAATCATGGCCCTTTGGAGTAGGGAGGGTACCAACAACACCCCCCACCCCCGTAATTTTTTCAGTTCTGATCTGACCTGTGTTTTTCTAAGCCGATGTGCTCAGGTAAGCGATGTGGCCTCTGGGCCTCTTGTTTTTTCCCGGGCTAATTGCCCAAAGAGCAATTGCAGGCTTTTATGATCCTGTTTAAGGCAGGATGTTAACCCCATAGTAGCCATTTCAAAGTTACGTTGCAAAAATATAGTTCTTACTCTCAACCGCTTTTGAGATATTCTAACAAACGCTAAATAAAGCAACAAAAATAAAACGAAGTTTAATCTATATAAAATAAACATTAGTAGTAATGACTTTAAAAACTTCATAAGTCAAAGAACATAGTTCATTAGCGTAAGGATTTTTGATAATCAATGTTACCGTAGTTCTCTACACATACAAGGTAAAGCAGGAGAGGGAACCAGACTGGCCTGTTTGTTTCATTCAACTGCAGTACCAGATTAATTCCTATTCTGACAAAATCGGACCGTGGTATTAGGATTGAAAAAAACTCACTGTCAGTGTCTTATCATTAATATTGATAGTTTAAAATATTTTTTCATCAGAATATAAACGTGATACATGTAAAAAAATCCATTCTACTCTGTAAACGAGCCCGGCTCCCTGTACTTCAGAGTACTTTGATTTATTCCTAGCTACAATACTCAGATGAACGATGTGGCCCCTGGGCCTCTTCTAATTGCTTGCTACAATATTTTCTTTATATTTGTTTCTGATTGATTGATTGTATATTGTTTAACGTACCTCTCGATAATTTTCTACTTATATGGAGACGTCACCTTATGGAGGTGAAGGGCTTCAAATTTAGACCTATGCTCGGAACTCAGGCCTATTGAGCAGTGAGAGTTCTTTATCATGCCAACGACTACCGTGACACGGGACCTACGTTTTCAAGGTCATATCCGAAAGACCCGTGTATCTTTATAGTTTAGTTTAGTTTAGTTATTATATATAAAAATATTGTTTTGCATATACATTTACAACAGTCGTGCATGACATGCGTAACAGTTTGGAAGTATAAAGTTCTTACCAGTCAATAAAATAATAATAATGATCAGAAAACAATTCAAAATAATCATAAATTTCCATAAATATAAATACAAACGTCACTTTTTACCTATTCTGTACATATTGGCACCTTATGAGACAAACAGGTGTTTCAATGTTTATTTAGAGTCTTCCTTGTGTCGATTACCAATCATGGAGCTTTTCAAGTCAAATTTTTCATGTTGTAATATTCAGTCCCGTTTTTTTTTTGGACACGGTAATAATTTGTCCTTTTTGTACAAATTTGTCAAGAAATGGCCTAATGCTTTTAATTTTCTGACTAAAAAGTGTTCTATCATCGAAATAATGAGATTCTGCTGTACTTTTAATAGAAGGCTTGTAACACTAAAACTCAAAGTTTCAACCTTACCTAACAATGTGTCATTTCATAAAAGCTGGAGTCATCGACCCCTATTAAGTACTGTTTTCTTTACTTCTCTCGTTTATAGTATACTTTTTTTATATATAATTTTATGTTTGATGCCAAATGTTCAAGTCAAGATTGAGTTTTGGAATCGACAGATTATTTTTTTTAATAATTTGTTACAGTATTTATTTCATATTTGTTTGAAATTCAAAATACTTTTTTACGAAGTTTTCCTTGCTGTCAAAATCCATGATATCACTTTTATATCGAGTCATAATTTTTCAAAGGATAATGTTTATCATTCGTAGAATTGTTTTTTTTTTCTTTCAATAAAACATATGAAGATAGCAAACAGTATTTAAGATCAATAATCCATGAATACAAAATAGGAGCAGAGCGAACACGGGCCTCCAAACAATCAAAGGTGTACTCAGGTCCCATGAAGGGGTGAGCATCCGCTGATGACCCCTCACAACCGCTGCGTGCTCCTTGTCATGATCAGGAAATAACAGAAAAGATTCTGTAGTCAATTCAGTGTATAAATACTAGTTATGGACTAAAAATTAGTATGAGAAGGATATGGAGATAACGAACAGTATTCAGTCTCAAAGTCCATTAAACAATATACAAAATAAGAGCAGAGCAAACACAGACCTCCAAAACATCACAGGTGGGATCAGGTGCCATGGAGGAGTGAGCATCCCCTGCCCACCGATAACACCCGCTGTGTGCTAGTTGTCATGATCAGGAAATAACGGAAAAAAATCCGTCGTCAATTCATTGTATAAATAATGGACTAACAATTGGTATGAAAAACGTCAAACAGCATTTGACTCAATGATAAGTTGTATTTGCTGATTAGGTCATTGTTTCGACCACAGAACTTAAAACGAGACATCAACATTTCAATATTGAATTATGCTTACTCAACCTTTGGTTGGAACAGTACTGGCAATTGTGTTTCAAAAGAATACATTTACTAAAATCGTTCATAGCATCATATCGTTATAAGCACTGATTCGATATCAGATTCATTTTGCCATCACTGTTTTTACCAGGAGAAGGAGAAGTTTTTCCGTGAGGTACGGATGGCATTGGAAACAAAGGATGGGTCTCTGTAAAACCATTTTGACAGGAAAAGGATGTTTGCTGTTGGATTCCATGAGAATGAATGCATTGAAAAAATCAAGCTCTCAGTTGTTGATGTTGTCCAAAAACTAGATCACTGGGGTTAAAAGCTTCCATACTCCTGGGTTATGTTTAAAAAATTCTTCCAGGAAAAGAAAAACCAAAAAAATCATCAACAAAGAGATACTTTTAGCTTTCAATGAAGCATTGCCACAGGAACTGAAGTTAGAAACAGTCGAAGATATTCACAGCATGCTGCAGTTTTTCATGACATCAGAGAAATTTTACATTTTAACCAAGAATCTCTCAGAGGAATAATAATTCTTGATGTTCAGTGGTTTGCAGATGCGTTCAAAAATGTAATCACAGATAAAAACCACGCAGCAAAAGATTTATTTGAGCTTGCCTTACAATTGAACAAATTTACTGAAAGTGGAGTACTGAGTGACACACTGCTGTCTGCAATATAGGAAATGAACAGCAATGGGTACATTGAGCACAAAGAAGATAGCATGCGCTATATGGAGAAGCTAGGACTTTTGGCTAAAACGAATAAAAACAAATACATGTAGTATGTTCCCTGTATGAACAAGAGACCATTTCCTGCAGATTGCTTTTCATTATACCCTACCTCATCCATCCTGTGCTACACGTTTTATATTCTTCGGCATGTGCACATTCTTTTTTGACTGGTAGAAAATGCATGATGTAAAAATCATCAATTATCTTATTGGACAGTTGAAATGCTGTTCGAGGAAAGGTAGACCTGTTTATCGGTAGGTTTGTCAGTCTGTTGGCCATGGTCCACCAAGTTTCTGTTCATTTTCTTTGCAGAGGTTGCACATACTGAAATGAAATTTGGTATGCATATTTATCATCGAATATCTAGGTAAAGACCTGTTTTGGGTATGACAAAGTAATTTTGGACAGAGTTTTCCCCCTGAGATTAGAAAAAATCCAATTATTGGGTTATGAGGGGAGCATGCCTGTTTCATTAATATCTCTTGTCTGATTATCTAATTTCAAAAGACAGACAGGAAATTTTATAATGTAAAATATGTTCAATTAAAAGTTGTTCTAAATGAATAAAATAGCCATATTTTTACACAATATCAATTTACAAATTTCCAATTTTTTTAAAGAAAATATACAGGAACAAAAGTCAATATGCTAATGCAGAGGAAATTCGGATTAAATTTTAAATTTTCATTTTTCTCAAAAAATTGTTTCTTGCAATATGAATCACAATGTAAAGGTTTCATGTATTTTTAAACATCATCGTGCAAATAGTATTTATATTTGGGCTCATGAACTATTTTTAATAGTTGAATGTTATGAATAAAAAAAATCAAAAATATTACCAGAAACCCTTCCAGAAAACATGTTTCGATTATTTGATCATTAAACTTGTTACACTATTGAAATATATAGGAATAATTTTCTTCTCAAGAGCTACTATGCCAAAAACGTTAAACCTTATTTTGAAGAATCCTGGGTAGTGTAGATTCTAAATTGTTTACATCAAGGCCCTCAAGGATACGATGTTGCCACAAATGGCATCTAAGTTTTACCCTGGAACATATAGAAAAAAGTCTTCTTCTCAGAGATGCTTAAACTGATTTGGAGGCTTCCTGGGGGTAATGTAGATTATTAATTGTACTAGTTGTGATCCATGGTGGTAGTGCAATAGTTATTACAAGACGTCAAATTGGTGAAGAACCACAGGACCAGTCCAGTTGCATTACAGGACTTGAATTGGAAGTGATTTAAACTGCTGTATAAAATTATTTTCATTATTGTTTCATCATATGATTTATTAAATATGATTTTTTAAATGTATCAGTACAGTTGATAAAACGTGTAGCATGTAAACCTGTTGATGAACTACATGAGACAAAATGTCTATAGATTTATTGTAGAAGTATTGACAGATGAAAGCAGATTGTTAGCATAAAGCATGAAATTCTTCACCCCATGCACTCTAAAAAAAGTTTTACTTAGTAATTTATATTTACTTAAATTTGTGTATGTAAGTAATAACACATTACTTGGTTTTTACTTACAGTTTACCACTAATTACTAGCTATTACTAAAACATTTTCAAATTGCTATATTTAATTGTTTTACTTAAAACAATAAATTATTTACTGCATCAAGGAGGATTCAGAGCAGCTGCAGAACAAATTACTTAAAAATGGTAGTCTAATCACTATATATTTACTATAATAAAAAAAAGAATGAAGAATTTTATTTTGATTCCTATATATAACTAATATTATTTTGCCCCCTAAACGAAGTTTCGGGGGTATATAGTTTTTGTCTTGTCCATCTGTCTGTCTCTCTGTCTGTCTGTTTCTCTGTTTGTCCGCAAAAACTTTAACCTTGCCCATAACTTTTGATTTAGCGGAGCTATGATTTGCATATTTCACATGTCCATTCCTTTTGACAGGACCTATCTTTGAGTATCGCCAAATTTGACCTTGACCTTGGAGTTTCACCCACTTCTACAAATCCAAACTTTTTCTTTAGTACATATCTTTTTAACAGTAAATACCAGGACATTAATACTTCACATATATACTCTTTGTTGAAAGACCTTTCATTGGATACCAACAACCATGACCATTTGATCTTGACCTTGGAGATTTCAATCCTTGTGAAAAAACTTTAACCTTGGCCATTACTTTTGAACGATAAGGGATAGGGCTTTCATACTTACATATATGTAATTCTTGTGAGAAGACCATTCATTAGATACCAAGAACTTTGACCCTTTGACATTGACCTTGGAGTTTGACCCACTTTTAAAAAGAAAACCTTGACTCTAACTTTACAAAGGTTGGGGTTAGTGCATTCATACTTTAAATATTTCATCCGTGTGACAAGACCTTTCTTTAGGTACCATCAAATCTGACCCTTTGTCCTTGACCTTTGATCTACATTTCAAAGTTGGTAAACTTGACCATAACTTCTGAAGGGTTGGGGCTAGTGTTTTCATGTTTCAGATACATGTATGTATTTTTTGTGGCAGGACCTTTCATTAGATACCAATAACATTGACCATTTGACCTTGACCTTTGAGATATCAAGAAATACCAATATAATGAATTTGCATATAAGAAAAGTTAAACCTTTGCTATGTTGTCATATGGGGGGCATTAGTGTTTCACAAACACATTTCGTTTAAATTGTATTCAATTGATTTACTTAAAACAATGATTTATTTACTGAATCAAGGAGAATTCAGAGCAGTTTCAATACAAATAATTACTTAAAAATGGTAGTTTAATTACTATCAGGATTGAATTCTTAAATTGTCATATTAATCGTCTGTGAGGAGGAGTTATCTTTCTTCTAAATATTCCTTCATGTAAAAAAAAAGTTATACTAATTAAAATGTGTTATTAAGTACTTGAAACTTTAAACCATTTTTAAAATGGTCCTTAAAAATATACAAATTATTCAATTTAGAAGGCTTTTGATGTTGGAATTAAATGTTTTATTTCTGAATATAATAAAACAATTACAAAGAAATAATGTCGATTTTAGTAAATATGATAAGTACTTCAATTGCTTAGTATTCTAGATTTTGATTAATTTCAAAATTATATTTACTTAGTAAAATACTAGGTAATAGAAATTCTGAAACAAAATAATTCATAAAACCTAGTAAATAGAAAGCATATTATCTCTAAATTAAGTAATAATGATTTACTAAAAATGAGTAGTTCATTTACTAAGTAATATAATTCCTATTAAGTATTGATACTTAGTAAATCATTTTATAAGTAAATTAATTCATCCTTATTACTAATTATGTTTACAATTACTAACAATGATAGTCATTTACTTGCTATTCTGACTAAATGAATTACTAATAATTAATAGTTTTTCTTAATCTAATATCTTATTTTAAAAGCAACAAGTAAAACTTTTTTTAGAGTGTGCTTTATTGTTTTACAGTACTGCTGAACTCGTACAATGGATATTCGTTGAGAAATTGTTGAGTAAAACGGTTGTAACCACCTTATATCAAAGAACGAAGCAAAACTCAATGACAGTTTATGTTTTATTTGCATTTTTATATTTCAGCCTTAGAATTGATTTTAAATGTGGTGTCTAAGAAAATGCGTGACACAACATGCTGTCTGTTGGCGAGTTATTTTGAAGTCACAGAAGACACCTCCATACAAAATTTTGAAGAGCAAGTATTTAGAACTCTATACAAGTGGTTATGTAAAAATCCAACCATCGACCACTTGAACGAGTTGGAAAGAATTCTAAACAAGGCTGACCAAGGGAGAGCTGCAGAATATGTTAGGGCATTCAAAATAACGGATTTTCAATGCAAAGATGTTCCGAATCCGAGTCTGTGGGTGTCTGAGAAAGAATTCCATATACTGTCTCAATATCTTCCGAAAGATAACACTCACTTTGTGCGACTTTTGGGCCTTCTGCATAGAAGTATAGAAAAGATTGAGGAAAACTTTCAGAAAATAGAGAAGAGGGTATATGAAGCTCTCTTACAAACAAGAGAGGAATGTCCGGCTCTATGTCGCCAGGACTTGTGTAGAGCATTGACATTTCTAGAGCGGAATGATGTTACTGAGGCTCTGAAAGCTCTCTGGAAATCGTAACAGGAAATCTTGAAATAACGAGTCTACAGTCTTAAAAGACCAAAGCAATTTAATGTAAAAAAATTTTAAAGATAATTTTGTACAGTCATCTTTATTATTTCTAATTTTGTACATAAAATTATGCATATATCATTTTTAGAGCAGCTGAATTTATTCAGGAGACCCCTTTATATGTGCTTTTTTCCGTCGGCATGCTTCGTTAGATGTGAGTTAACTTTCGGGCAGATCTACACCCTTAGAGTTAGAGTACAAATATCTGAGGTGGTGAAAGGTTTGTTTAACACAGTTGTTCAAATAATATATCGCCGTTTCTTCACAATCTTCACCAAAATCACACATACCCGACGATATTGCTGCCATTTTCCCTCCATGTAAATAATGACTTTTTTACTTTTCATGCACTGAAGAGTTCGAAAAGATCGATAATTCGGTAAAAAAATAAAGATATTAAAAAGTGTATATCTCGAGATTCATTGTAAATCCAAGAAATTCCATGAAAAAGGTTGTGTAAAATAACTAATTAAATCAGATAGATAATTAAAAACAAAATTTCACCCGTTGTATCAAACACAGCACTGCGTTTCTCATAGAGATATAAAAAGTCAAGTGAATTTTCTCTTATAAAACTTTTTGAATTTCCCAAATTAATAAGATCTGGTAAACAAAATTCAACTATAAACAAAAATTTATACTTATTAATTCAACATAAAACACAATTTTTTTCAAAATCATTGTTTCATTTTATTTTTTTGAAGGGCTTATAAAAGTGCTATTTTTCC
Source organism: Saccostrea glomerata (assembly GCA_003671525.1). Lineage (NCBI taxonomy): Eukaryota > Metazoa > Mollusca > Bivalvia > Ostreida > Ostreidae > Saccostrea > Saccostrea glomerata. Next base: position 618,141 of record PRKT01000325.1, read on the forward strand.
TAGAAAATCCAGCCCACTAGTGGGCTATAAATAGATTTGGGGCTATCTCGATTAGGAGGACACCTTTGTTGAAATTTTTTTCACAATAGTTATATAGGTCCATTCTCTTCAAAATTATATATTTAGAATCATCTTTTTAGAATGTGACTTGTGTAACAAATTTTTAATTTGCATCATTTTCTCGTGGACTCGCTCTTAAACAATTTCAGCTTCTCTGAAACTGCTAAACCAATTTCAACCTATTTCGACAAATTACATTGATGGAGAAAGCGTTGTGATTTTTTTAATTTATTGCCCCTGCTCCCCTGGGGCCTGAGGGATGGGGCTTAAACCATCAAAATTAATGCATTTATTAAAAAATCTCGTTCACTCATGAACATCAAACAGCCAAACTGTTGGCATGATTTTAGTAAACATTACCCCCTCTATCAAAATTGTGAACTAAATAGCACCAGGGTCAAGTGTTCTGGGGCTAAAACGTGGTTTTTTTTAGTACATATTGAAAATGCATCATTTCTTTAAAAATCATATCCAATGTTTCTTGGTATTAGGTTAGCAAACAGAATACATTGTTATGATAAGCAAGGCTGCCTGCTTTAAAATTTTGAATTTCATTGTCCTTGAGTCAGGGGTTTTGAGGTTGAGGAGAGGCTCTACTGATTGATTGATTGATTGTTTGGGGTTTTTTTTGGTTTAGAGTCCCTCTCTAGAATTTGAACTTAATGGTGTCATTTCCAATATTGTTAAATGTTCAGAATTCTCTGTGTTTATGATGAGCAATGATGCTACTTTCAAAATTGTGGATTTCATGGCGTCTGGTCTAAAAACGAACCATATTTAATTGTTGGAAAGCTGTTACATGACACTAAGGTGACCTACTTGTATAAGGCCCGTTGCCCGTTATTTCTCGAGATATATACATGTATTGTGAACAGGAAAGGAAGGCTGTAATGTGTGCATTATAAAACCTGTTTACTTTAGGAAAATAATAAAATGATGAAAATAAAGAAGCATACCTTGATACCTTGTGAATATATTTAAAGTAATTCTATATGAGCTGTATCGATAACAAAAATGTATACACAATATGTTCTTCAAACTAGTTTAATGAATTTTGTTTTCTCATTACATTTTGGCTAAATTATTTTTCCTCATTTCGAAATAAATTAATGACGTCATCATTCAAATAGTCTTAGGCAACCAGAAGCTTGGCTATCGCCATAAAGTCCGGGGAGCTTGTTGGAAAAGATGAAAGTAACCGAGCGTCTAGTTGA
>PRKT01000326.1:4677-17882 GCA_003671525.1 Saccostrea glomerata
CCCCCCCCCCCCCCTTCATCACCTCATGCGATTTAGAACTTGCTGTAAAACTGCTGCTATAATTGCTGGATGATAAAATCTGCATAAAAATGCATAAATTGATCGCAAGAGACTGAAATGTGATGGTATTCCTTCACAATATCCGTACATTGGAAATCCACTAGCATTGAGACTTTGCACAGTACATATTGTTATGCCTCTTGAATTTGGGGGAAATGAAAATGACATCAACTTGACTTTTCAATTTGCAACATTGATTTTTATCGCAACACACTCTAAAATCACTTAAATAATATAAGGTTTAAACTGAAAACTTAGAATTTCATATTATTTTGATTATGCGTTTCTTTTTTTGTTCAGTATATTTTGTTTTGTCATGTCTTTTTTCAACTTATAACCTCCATCTTAACTTTGAACCATGAAAGATAGAGATTTCCTATTTGGTATGCATACTCCACTAATAAGGTTCTTTTAAATGACACCCAGGTCAATGACTAAGAACTGTGGTTTTTCTTTAATTTATCTGTCAGCTGTATTACCTCCCCATAAATCTGATTAATGATGGCACCAGATGGCATAATACTTATGAAAGCTTTGTATGTTTATAAGTTTTCTGGACTGTGCAGATGGAGATCTGAGGACCAAAGAACTCACCAAGGAACAAGGAGGAAACTTAACCTACCAGAGTGCCAAGAAAGTAGCGCTTTCAGCCCATTTGCAGATCAAACTAGATATCATTGAGATGGTGACCATCTCAAAGGGCCCCGCTTTCAACAATGAACATGAGAATGTAAGGTTAATACAATATGAGCTGCATGTTTGACATCTGAAAATTTTATTGAAACACATTTAACAGAAACATATAAGATTAATATTAAAAATTACAGTATTTTTAAGTACTATGCTCAAATTGAGAGAGCGTCTGGTGTTTTCTCTTTAGCAATTCACAATAAATATATTCATAGCTAACTAGATTTAATTAAACCAAAAATTCTACAGAAAGCCTCTGCAGACAAAATAAGTTCAGATGCAGAGTTATGCGAAATTTTAAACAGATTTAGATCTGGCGAGGTTGGAGATCTTTGTAGGACCAATAAGATCATAAAAATGATTGGGTATAGACATTTCAATCTGAGACGCCATGAAGAGGGAAAGTAAGATGAGGTCCGTAAAACTGTCATGGCTGAGATGAGGGAACTCAGCAAACTGTATCTCAGATTTCGCAGTTTCAGTGGTGAAGATCGGACTGTGGAAGATATGTTAACAGAGATTATCTATATGATCTTATTGAAGCCCTGCAACAATTGGTAACAACAAATGACCAAAAAGAAAAGCACGGACAAAAATTATTTCTTGATGCTGTTATTCTGAGATCCTTTAAAAGTTCTGATGGACACTATGCTCAGACAAAGCAAGATGAAAAGAAGAAAGAACTTAAATATTTCAAAGCTGCTTATGAGAACATGTCCAGCGAATTTTTTCCCAGTGCTAGTCAGACATATGTCAAAAACTCACTTGAAAAGCTACGAAAACCAGCTAATCTGCCTAATGAGTTTGTTACTCAATACAGAAGACTTAGCACTCAATATTACTGACTTTCATGTGACAGGAAACATAAACGTTGATTTTTTCTGACACTTTTATTAATTAAAAATTATATCACAACAAACTGTTTCCCAGGTCATGTATTAGTATATTCACAATATTGTTAATTTAACTATTCCTTCGTGATATAGGTGGTGAAAACGACGATTCCATATTAAGAAATGTAATGCAATTCATTTTCACCTCACCTGAAAGTGTGCTAAATGGAAAGTGTAGAGACTGGGTGACAAACGATTCAACCATTAGATTAATAGCTGTAGATGAAGCCCACACAGTTTTACATTGGTACGTTTTTTTTTCTGAAGGGGGAAAATGATGCAATGATTGTTACAATCTATCAAAATTTGAGCAATTCAAACAGGGTTAAAATTATTCCCCTCATTTTCAGGGGAGAGTCTGCGAGCGAGGAAGACCCTTTCAGACGTCGGTAGCACTATTCCGCACGGACTAGTGACTTCTAGCTTCCACTAGTCCGCCCACTAGTATGTAAAAAGAATATTAAAATTTTAACAATTAATTCAATGAAATACGTGTCCAGTTGAAAGCATGTGGTGAAGGAAAGAGGGTTTTCAACTTCCAGTAAAAAGGTAAAAAAAATCAATTCCTTAACCTCCCAAATCACAAACACACCTTACAAACACAATGACACACATGTGAAATAATACAATATCTTTTGTTTTTCTTGCAGAGTTGAAGATGAAAAGAAAAAACCAAAATAATATCGTTCCATTTTATGGAAAACTATGAGAAATAAGATCTCTCACAGGAGAAAATGTCCCAGTGATAGCATTAACAGCAACAGCTACCATTGAAACAAAGGATCACATCTACAAAAGCTTTTCAATGAAAAAAGTTGAAGAAATAATTGTCAGTCCAAACAAGCTAAATATTACATATTGGTTCATCAAGTTACAGCACAGTAGCATTAGGAAAAATTTTAAATGGCTTGTTGAAGAGCACAAAGCAAACAAAGAAGTGTATATATATCTTTTTTTAACAGTCAATTTACAGTGTCATGTTGCACAAAGATGGCCAACAGTTCAGATTCATATTTCCAATGCAATAAAAACAATGTGACGAATTTAAAGTCAAGAAGAAAGAAAATGAAGAATGTTTCATTAGCATTAGTTTCATGCTTGGCTGTTAGATTACCATTAGTGTCTTTTTCAAGTAAAATATCCAAGTATGAAGCAGAAGTGTCGGACTCTGTGGTATCTTTTATCTTAAGCTCACCAGGATATATCGTGTCGACGTAAGAATGGAAACTATCATTATTAATTGACAGTACGTCGTCGATATATCTAAATGTCGAGTTGAAGGCCACAGCAAGTGTTTTCTTCTTTTCACGTAAAAGATTTGGCATAAATTCTGCTTCATATGAATATAAAAATAAGTCTGCTAATAACGGAGCGCAATTTGTACCCATGGGAATTCCAATAGATTGTTGGAATACCTGGTCTCCAAAAACCACATAGATATTGTCAATCAGAAACCCAAGCATCTTTTTGATGTCAACTTCAGAGTACTTAAACTACCGCAGTGGAAGTAATTTTTAATATTTTTTCCAATTCTATTCATTCAGAATTATCATCTTTATTGACTATGAAGTTGATAAGATGAATATAAAATTGATTCTAATTATTGCAGTTTAAAAGTCCTATATTTCTATATATTTGTGCATTATAATAGCAAAGTCATTCTATCGCTAGTTGACACGACGTTACATTACAAAAAAATGACATTCCTATTGCATTTTCCATGAAAATATTGCCTTATTGCAAGACCTTGTTTTTAATAAGTATAATAGATATTGAAAAAAGAAAAACGGTTATAAAAAACTTAAAGTCTATACTATCTTTGATAAAAATAGCGTGAATATTTTTCAAGATGCATTTTTTGATGGTTCGTGGACTTTGCTCTTTCTGTGAACTTCTTTGAAAATGCTACACCTCCTACAGTTTTGGTCTGATTTCAGTATAAATTGTCACACAAGTAGAATACACTAAGATACAAAATTCCGTACTAGTCTTTATGTTTGACATTATCAAAAAGTATGAAAGAGAGCACTAAAACAGAGAGACTTGAGCAAATCTACTGTCCGAGGGCAAGTACCTTAATTTTCTATCATCAAGCCCTGGGCGACACTACATTTCAGCGCGTTTTTCTGCGGACCAGTAAAATAAAGTCGTTCTATTCGATGTACATACCCGCCCCTCCTTCTGTTGTTGCATTTTTTAAGCTATCTGTGCTTGTATTTCAAGAAGTCGGCTTCGGCGAGTAGTATATAGAATGATTTAACTTTTAATTTTCACACAAGTATTTATTAACTCGGGCATAAAACTATTCGTTCAAACATACCAATCTTGCATGCATGATTTAATGTGGTAGAAACAATAATCTGTTTAATTTGCTCATGTTAAAGGTATGCCTGATGTAACATGGAGTAAAATATATCAACATTAATAACCTCAGTACAGAGCAATCGGGCATGGGAAAGTGTAATATGACTGCAACCACAAGAGGGGAATAATAAATTATTCTGCTCTTGGGACAGTCAGGTTCGAGGGAGTATCCACCTGAGAATTCTACCTGATGTTCATAAAATAAGACAAAAGATGATAATGATGAAAATATGATGTTTATTTATTTACAATGAAATGACATGGACTGGTACTTCCAGTTCTACAAAACAATGAAAAATAATAATATTATGGTAAATGAGATGATTTAATGAAAATAACCCTATAAATAATCTTGAAATTCAATAGGTATTGTAAATTTATTTATTTAGAAGATTTAGCCTTAGGTAATTTTGATAGTGAGAATTTAGATCGGGATCGAAATTCAAATATTTAGTAGACCACAATGGCGCCGAACGTGAATGTTAGAATATTGGGAACTTAACATTTGGGATAATTTTGAATTGTGCTCAAATAACTAAGTACCGAAAACGGTACCAAGTGCTCAGAATACGGGAAGATTAGCTTACCCGTAGTAAGGCTGCAGAGCAGTGGACGCTAGGAGAGCAGTCCGCCGATCTACTCGAAACACGGCCTTATATACGGTGAGTACACAAAAGAAATGGTCACCCAACCGTGAACTGTTAAAGCCCATATAACTGGACAAGATAATAGACTTTAAACCTATCAGACTACGTTTAAGATATAGAGTTATGGATTTAAGGGCAATATGGACGTCTATATAGTAAACAAAGATGTCTAAAAACGTGAGGTAAGTAAACAATTGACTTTAACAAAAATACGGTCCCTAGACTAAGTGTCAAATAAGTTAAATATCCTTAGACTTAATAATAACAACGGGAGGCCTTATTTAATGCAGAAATGTAATGATAATAGGGATAAAATAATGAGTTTTATCACATTCCTCCCCCTTAAGACAAAATAACTTTTATTTTGTCACATGAATAACAAAGCATAAAACTCATTCAAAACAGAAATAATCACAATATCAATGATAATAATAATGATATACAAAACTATCAATTAACAAACAATTATTAGAGATAGGTTTTAACAATTTCTGTCCATCTTTTGTTTTTAATTTAAATATATCTATTCACAAATCTTTCTCTTTAACGAGAGGCGCAAAGCGGGTGGCGTTCCCTTCCTCGTCGAATGACATCACTTCGTCTCTATTAATTGTGGCATTGGTTCGAATTAACCTTTCTGGATCGAACAAGGGATTCCTCTCGCTCTCCTCTCGAATAGCTTGCCTCTTCCTCCTTTCCTCCTCTCTCTGGCAATCCCTCTCCTCACTGGTGGTCATTCTTCTTGGAAGAAGTGCCTCCCCTGGATCCCTGAACTTCCTGTTACACACATCAATCTGCACTAGAAGTCCGTCAAGGTTTTCTGTCCGATGCATCGCGGAAACATGCCTTCTTGCTTGGGCCTTCATTTTAAAACATCGCTTACAGGATTTGCACTTGAAGAGACGTCTGGACTCTTTGTGGATATCTATCCAGCGGTCTAGTAGTTGTCCATACCTCGAATAGAATTTTCCCCAAGTGCATGCTTTTACTGGACAGTACATTCCCGAAAACGGGAATGGCGGTCTCTGGCCCTCCTCAAACTGTTTTAACTCTTCCTGGTATTCATTTAAGTCGAACTGGAACTCCATGGTTACTGGTAAACTAATATTCCAATAATATTATATAATAATTTTATTAATTAGGGATTTACGTTGTCTTTTTCCATTATAGAAACAAAACATATTTTCATTTAAAATTTATTCTTGATTTTATCTTGACTACTGATTATAAATAGATATATTAAATAAAAAAAAAATCATAGGCATCGTTTATACAAATGAGTTAATATTAGTAATTATAATTAATAACATTGGTGCATGTCTGCATGTTCCTAGTATGCATGTTAATAACGTCATTATTATCTCAATATATATACATCATCTACAAGTCAATTGGGCAGCAATTTATTGATTCGTGATTTCACGAAATCTTAATTTTTTCTTTTATAGTCATATTTATAAGTCTAAAATATCTCGTGGTTTCACGATTCTTCCTGTCCTTGTGATAACTAGTGATGCTGCCTTGTCAACCACAGGATCCTCTGCCTCTGTCTGCTGCTCACTGCTCTGGTCGGTTTCCTCCATGTCTGGGGTCTGTGTTCTCTGGATTATAATTTCAGTATCAAGATCAACACCTTGATATGGCTTAAGGTGATCTACATGTGCATTAAAAGACCATCCCCCTCTTTAAAAAGTGTGTAAGTTTTTTAATATTTCTTACAGTGAACACCATGGCACCACGTTCATCAAAATTAACAAGAGGCCCATGGGCCACATCGCTCACCTGAGTATTCTGGCTATGAAAAAGCAAAAAGAGGAATATGGGCCTTAATGGTCACTTGAGTATTATGTTACCAATTTTAATATTTTTTAAAGTTCAAGAGTAAAACATTCATGGTAAATTACCCAGTTATTCAGCATTTAGGCATCTGCAAAATCCATCATGTCCTCAGGTTTTTTTGTGAATACAAGACGACCATTATAATATCATTTGTCTAAACCCTGTCACAAAAACTGTAGGATATATTGTCTGAATAATAAAAGGGTTTCCGTGTTTGAAAGAAACATTTATATGTTCTAAAGTTGCATTTACCATGATTTTCACATGAACAGAGAGGTATCCTAGTTACTACATGTAACATAATTATTTGATGACAAATACCAAATGAATGATGGCTTCTTTAATTACCGGGTAGAACATTGCAGTACAACTTTTATGAAATGGAGATCTAGTCATCTTTCAAATCTTGAAATATACTTTACATATATTTATTTTCAATTGAAGCTTTCTTTTCTGCTCCAAACATGTTTTCACCAATATATTTCTATCAAGATGTAACCGTTCACAGCTAGATCTACCACCCTGCTTCTAAGATCTTGACCCCAGAACCGTATTACCTTAGACTTTAGGACCCACATGACATTGACCTTTTTATTTTACAACCAAAAGAAAGGTTGTCTGTAAAACACATACGCCCCCTCCCCAAAAAAATATTAATTGCAATTTTATCCACGTTCAAAGTACATACTGTCAAAAATGGCTGGATTGACCAAAAACAAAAATTAACCTGGATATTTTTATGATAAATCTATATACTGAATTTCATTTCAATATGTGCGACATCTGCAAAGAAAATGAACGGAAAAGTGCTTCTAGTTAGAATTTTTCAAGTCCAAGGGACATAACTGTTCAAAATCGGTAGATTGTACCCAATCCAGAATGCGACTGTTCTTATGATAAATTTATGTTCCAAATTCAATTTTATTTTGACATATGCTCTCTCTGCCAAAAAATTTAATATGGTGGAGTGACAGATCATTTGATCAACAGAGGAAATCCCAGGTCTAACAGTTCGTAGCATCTTCCTTGAAGATCAAAGTGACCCTTTTTAAATGTGCAAAATATCTTCCAAGATTTACACAGCTGACAAGGTCGAGATAATTTGGTATCGAGTTATGACCAGTTCCCAGGATCATGAAAATTAAGAACAAGTCTAAAAATTGATCGAGTCAAGTAGATAATAATTAAAAAATATTTTTTAATGTCGATTTACAAATTAAGGTGTTCATCGTTCTCTGCAAAATTAGAGATTCATCGAAAAATTAATATTTCTTTAGGCCAATAAAAATTTGACTTGGTCTTAGTTCCATTTCTTGACCCTCGGACCAGGTGCTTGTTTTACAAAAGAACTTACGACTAAGACCAAAAATTTCAGATTATAGTAAAATTTTGCAAAATTAATTGTTCTGTTTGAAATTGTCTGTGTAAAAATATCTTGCCAAATTCTATTTAAAAAGTTTGAAATAATTTTCGATATAATGTTAATTAAAAAGTTATATGAATAATTAACTTGGTCTTAAGTCGCAAGTCCTTTGTAAAACGGGCTCCAGACACTTTTTTGTGAACAAAGATATTTGCAAATTATGCAAACTTTCATTTTGCAATTTCTTGATTTACTTTAGCTAAAAGAATAAATTAATGATTGTTGGAGAGCAAGTTTATTAACAACTATAGAGCAAGTACAATACTGATCCCCAGGAAACAAAGTTCATATGAAGCATGATTTCAAGCATTACAAAAGATGCTTTAAAGAGACAAAGAAAAAACAGTTTTAAAAAATGTAATAACTGCAATTCTGTTTTCCTATGCATATATAATGTGGTTAACATGCCATCTCCAATGTAAACAAACTCAAAAGATTTTAAATGGACTACAAACTGAAAACTCTAAATAGTTCTCGTGTTTTCATAAGAACATAAACATGTAAATTTCACATCACCCACCTCCTATGACATGATCAAAGTGAACTTTATGAAACTGATGAATATAGTTTAATATTCACTCATTTTACTTTTAGAACTAAATTCTGATATTAAATTTTGCAAATTAAATTTTCATTCCACTTGAATTTACAAGTTGACTTTTAAAGTTCCACTTTTCCCTTCAAAATTCTTTAAAAATAAACAAAAAATTGAGATTCCTAGTGTCACAGTTAATATTGGGAAATTGAATAATAAATTGCAACCAAAAAATAAAAAGTTCTGACAGTAGTGATCATCAATTTTGTCTCAATCAATATGCATGCTGGAATTTTGTTAATTTTCATCATAGTCAGTGTGCACAAAATAGTACTTCAGAATTATAAAAAAAAAAAAAAGCCACAAAAAAGTTAACAACTGTAAAATAAGCAGTATTAAAATGCAATATATCCTTCTTTGGATAATACAACTCTTCGGGAAAAAAAATCAAGGGGTCTTTCTTGTTCAGAAACTTGATCAATTTTAAACTGCATTCTTTGCAGGAGTTTTCGGTGCTGGGATGTAAATGTTGACAACACTTGTTCCTGAAACAACTACTTGCAATTCTTTCATCGACAGAAATGCATCCTCTATTTCATCAGAATCTTCCATTGCTTGTGTTGGGGCAAACGATTTCAGTGTTTGATTTGGTATTAGGAGTCTCCTTTGTTTCCCGTCCAGCATCCCAACTATTTCGCACTCCAAGAATTTACGTATGCTTGAAATGTTTTGCCGCATATTGCAGATAGTGCATTTGAATGTTTTCACTTCTTCATTAATGTTTTGTATTGTACTATTGCAAATAGTACACTTTCTCACCTTGCTGCATGAAGCTGACAAAATGAAAAGCTGGTTTTTTTCCTTTTTTATCGTGATGTCTTCATATCCATGGTCGTTTACTGCTTCGATGTTTTCAACTTCCTTGATGCTAGAATTTATGGCTGTGGACACCTTTTTCTTCTCATTCCAGATTCTCAGCGTTAAATTCTTGAATTTGTACGATTTACCAGGTTCAACAAGTGATATCTGTTCCTCCCATATGGTAAGCCCCATGGCCCCACTGTTGTCAGCTATGATAGATTCCCTTTTCTTCAATGACTTTCCTGAACTTGTTATCTGGTTATCAATGTCTCCCACTTCTAGGACTTTCGCTGCAACAGTCACCTGTAGTAGAAATAATAAACAATTATTATATATTATTATTACTTATCGTGTTTTTGCATCTTCAACAAAATGTTTTTGAAATACTTGTGCCCTTGGCCCCCTTCACCATGGACAATAACTCTATGTGGCAACTTGTATACCCCACCCTCCAAAAAAATAGTTTGCTGGAGGGGGAGGGGTATAACAAAGAAATTTAACATCAGATTTGAACACAAATGTATTCCACCATATAGCATGCCTCAGCAGAGTTGCAGAGAAAACTTTGAAGCAAAATTTGTAATGTTCGACATACATATTAACACAGACAGCAGGCACATAGCAGGGGGGGGGCGCTCTTTCTTTACCAAACACAGCATTAACGAGGCCAGGGGGTGGCAACCATTTTTAGACCATTTCAATCTCCTTTAAAAGGAGAGCTTCATATAAAGATATACAAAATGATCAAATTTTAAAACTGAAATATATGAATTTTTTCTTTGCCAAATGATAGTTGACAGCTAAAGATATCGTATCTAAAGAAATAAGTTAAATCTGGTGGTTAATTTGGGATTAAATTGTTGACCCACCAGCCTCCTTAATTTTACTATTAAAAATGTTCAACAAAAGGCTGGTTGTCCCCCGCTTTTGATACAGTAAATCTATACAAGGATAATCTAGTTATATATACTACTGATGCATGGTACTACGCTAATTGGCACTGAAAGAAATTGGGGTTACTTCCAACTTTCAAATTTGTATAGCGATCGATGTCACTAAACACCCAAGGGTAAACGCTATTGCAGTGTGCCCCTCTCCTTCAGAGCAGGGGTGTAATTAGGAGTATCAAGTTATATTTAGTAACCCCCCCTAAAAATTGATGTAAACTATTGAATTTCAGTCCCCAAAATATTTGAATTATGACAGCCCTATATACTACTAGTATACAAGTTTTATAAAACAGATTGTTACCTTGGCATATTCCAAGACATGATCTTTTATGTCTGCAATGCTGGTTACCTCCGACTCCGGTGGGTTCTCAAATCTAAAATCCAATTTCTTGCAGGGAGCAATCCTAGTGTCCTTCAATATTTTGACATCAAACTTTCCTGGTTTGGTGAGAGTTTCCAAATGTATTATGATTTTTAATCCCATGATTATTAAAGTTTGACCTAATTTTCAACAAAGCGGTTACAATATGCCATAAAAATGGCATCGCATCGGTTTGTTCCCATCTCGCCTTAACTGTAAAATTTCGTATTCCCATTTCGCCTTAGTAAGCTCTCAGGTGAATTAAGGTGACGAAGATTTAAAATATTAAGCTTAAAGTATTTTTTAAAAAATACTTGGTGTAAAATGTATTATTCCATTCACCGAATTCATAAATTCCAATTAACTGTTAAATTCCATCTTATTAAATTTTTAAAATTTAAATTATAATAATATTTACAAATATCAAAATTCCCATCTCGCCTTAGTACTTTTTGACTTTTTCTTACCTGAATTTCACAGTTAAGGCGAAATGGGAACACACCATCGCATCCACTAAAACACCGAAAGCACAATTCTTTGAATTTGCTTTATTTTATTTTTGAAAACCAATTGAAATGACGAAAATACTACATGTACATGTAAAACTACACACAGGGACCAAGCATGTATATATGCGTACAATGCACAATGTAGCTTATGCAAGAGAATGCATAAGAAAATCGACGCAATTTTAAAAATATAAATAATAAATTATCTATAAAAGCAAAAAGAGGGATTCATTCTTTATCAAGATATTGGAAAGTTGGTCGTAAATCTCTCTCTCTCTCTCTCTCTCTCTCTCTCTCCAAGGTATTACGGCCGTATTATACTTATACAGTCTGAAAAATGAAGCTTTATATATATTTGTAACAAGAAAACATTGACGTAACCATCAATTGTCGCCCGGGAAATATATAAAGTAAACAATGGAAATGAGTCTTGACCATCAAACCGCTTCGATATGCGTGAAAAAGCATGCGTCTAATTGATGGAGACGATAGTAGCGAATATTTTGAAAACTTATAATCGGATAAAAATCAAACAAAAACGATACCATTTTAAACTAAGTCTTGATCAATTCCTCAAGAAAATGTTGGCTGCATAAAATAGAAATTGAATTAGACACATGCATCACTTATATTCAAAAATGTATCAATTTTAAATTTTTAATATAAAACACGAACTGTGCAGAGTACGTTTTTATGCGAGAAGCAAAATTCGATGTTCTAAAAAAAAGGGACCTGTCGTATTTTCGATAGTAAATGATAAGCAACTTTATACATTAAATATGAAAAACATATATATTTTTACAGGTTCACTTTATGGAAGTAAATATTTTATGTATCTCGTAATTTATGAAGGAAAAGACCATTCTGATTTACAATCTTTTCAATGTTTAGAAAACCTTTAATTCTGAATAACTACTCCCGCCCCAACCTCCATACAAAAATACTTAAACTTATATGTATAGAGCAGCCCGGTCCTCCGGGCTGCAATAAAGAAATCGTTATGGCATATCAATTATACATATTTTTACAGGAAGAAGGTATACATGTAGATGTAAATAGTTCTGTGATTTCGGTGTTATATTGGTACTGTACGTGTTTGTAAAATGTTAAGTTGAACGTGTATAAAAGACATGATGTTAATTTCTTTGAATGATTGCGTCTGATATAGGCAGATAATAAGTCCTTTTATTATTCACTGTATATAAGTCATGAAATTATACAGAAAATTTGAGAAATTAACAAATCTGTGTCTACACCTTTAAGATTTTTCAAACAAAAAATTCTTAAGTGTGCTCTTACAAACTGGCTGATCGCCTGCGTTGCGCAGTGGGTAGAGCGATTGGAATTAGTGGTTAGAGCGATTGGTTAGAGGTTAGTGGTTAGAGCGATTGTTCTAGGGTTGCGGAGTAAGAAGCTGACCCTTACGTTGATCCTTACGTCGCGGGTTCAAATCCCACCATATGACGTGAGACCTTTAAATCGAGGTCCCGTGTCGCAGTAGGTGTTGGTACGAAAAAGATCCCTCACTGTTCAATGATCATGATTGCTGGGTATAGGTATAAATTTGCAGCCCTCCGCCGCAAGTTGTGGCGTCTCAATATGAGGGAAAAATTCTCGACGTTAAAAAAAAAACAAACAAATAAAAATTATTGATAAGGATTTAAAATAGTGAAAAAAAATATTCTACTCGAGGACCCACTTTCACATCCTGGCAGTGATGAAAGCGAACATACTTTAAATCTGCACATTATGCGGTCCATAAAGAGCTGGCAAGTGTTGAAAGAGAGTGACCGCTCAATATTTCCATTTCCAATTGTTTTCTCTATGATAAACACTACAAAAGTGAATCTTGTTAATTTCATGGTAATACCCTGTGGTATGTATATTTCTCTATTACTGAAAGGTCAGGTGTCAACCTGCATGTATATCACTGGCGTATAAATATACTCAAGAAAAAATAGATGTTTTGTTTAATTGTTTACTAAGTAATTTGATATGATATATCTTTTTAACAAACAAAATAAATAATGAATTATCTTCGGCTCGAAAGCAAGTCACTAGCGCAACGCTGTC
>PRKT01000326.1:32898-47424 GCA_003671525.1 Saccostrea glomerata
GTGAAAGTTCGAACTCCAGTGCCAAAGGTTTTTCTCCAAATACCACCACTTTCGGGATTAAATGTAGTATTCCTGATGTTTCATAAATCAAGATTCTAAGAAGTGTCCGAATTAACAAGGCTTGACTGTACATCCGTAGTATCTATATTCATTATTTACTTTATCCTTTGTAGATGCCAAGAAGAAAGTATTGGAGGCTGAGTGGTGCCAGGAAAGAGATACAGACTGACAAGACTGAGGAGACTGGCCTCATGAAAAACAGTAAAACAATGTCTGACCTGGACTTGACTGAGGAGACTGGCCTCTTGAAAAACAGTAAAACAATGTCTGACCTGGACTTGACTGAGGAGACTGGCCTCGTGAAAAACAGTAAAACCAATGTTGACCCTGAGGAGCCTGCCCTCAGGTAAAAAAAAAACAGGAAAACCAAAAATCTTGTGAAATGAATCTGGCAAATGAACTTTGTGAAATGAATCTGGCAAATGAACTATGTGAAACAAATCTGCTCAATGAATCTCATGAAAAGAATTTGCAAAACATTATTGAACAAAAATTGACAAACAATGCCTCTATCACTAAAACTGTAAAACATAATCATGGTGTAATGGCTGAAGAAGGCGAAGCACTTAGTCATGCAATCGACCAAGTATGCAATACAAGATTAGTATTTGGGTCATTTCATCAAGGAGATGCAAGGTTTTCATCATTTTCTAGAGGAAGTCAGTGTACCTGCAATGCGCTTACTATGCTGATAAAAAGTTACGAAGGATTTTCATTCTCAACAGAATTTATTGATAGCACTTTAATAGCAGGGGATCAGGTTTATGTTATGTTGGTCAAGAATTTGCAGCAAAGACAAATGTTTCTTAACAAACTACTTAAATTTGATGAGTTGCCAAGTACCTTAACTTTAGGAGAAAATCATCATGTCATTGAGAAATTTGAAACCATGTGGGGAATACTTGTCTCTGAAGAACAAATTACTCAAGTGAAATCATTGCATCAAGCTTTAGAAGAGGCATTTCAGGTTTCTAGATATTTGCTGATAATGATAGGGGCAATTTGTTCTGGTATATACAAAGTGTCAGACAATGAATTTTACTTTTTTGACTCTCATTCACATGACAGTGCTGGCATGTCTGCCTGTGATGGTAAATCAGTACTAGTACAAAGCAGGACTATTGATGATTTGGTGTCTTATTTGTACAGTATGTATAACAGCATGCATATAGACTTTGCAATGCAGTTTGAAATTTTGCCAATTTCGATTCAGACTTTGCATCATAGTTTTCCAGAGAAAAGCCCATTGCAGAAAACATTTTACAAAATGGATGATCATCTCTCATCTGTGACAAATTCAGATCAAAGCCCATGCAGAAAAAGGTATATGAGAGAGTACATGAGGAGAAAAAGACAGAATATACAATTTAAGCAAGAAGAAAGAAACAAAGATTCACATGCAAAAAACATTTGTAAGGAAATTAAAAAGACAGAATGCTGAAATAAGACAGAAAGAAAAGGAGAGAGATGCAGCTGCTAGAAAATTCAAACGACAGAATGTAGAGATAAAAGAGAAAGAAAGGGAAATGGATAAGCTTGCAAGAAAGATAAAACGAAAAGATTCTGAAATTAAAGAGAAAGAGAGGGAAATGAACACCAGTGGTAGAAAGTTAAAGCGACAAGATGCTGAAATTAAAGAGAAAGAAAGGGAAAAGGATAAGTTTGCAAGAAAGTTAAAGCGACAAGATGCTGAAATTAAAGAGAAAGAAAGGGAAATGGATAAGCTTGCAAGAAAGTTAAAACGACAAAATACTGAAATTAAAGAAAAAGAAAGGGAAATGAATACTGCTGGTAGAAAGTTAAAGCGACAAGATGCTGAAATTAAAGAGAAAGAAAGGGAAAAGGATAAGCTTGCAAGAAAATTAAAGCGACAAGATGCTGAAATTAAAGAGAAAGAAAGGGAAAAAGATAAGCTTGCAAAAAAGTTTAAACGACAAGATACTGAAATTAAAGAGAAAGAAAGAGAAATGAATACCGCTGGTAGAAAGTTAAAGCGCCAAAATGCTGAAATTAAAGAGAAAGAAAGGGAAATAAATACTGCTGGTAGAAAATTAAAACGTCAGAATGTTGAAGTGCAAGAAAAAGAAAAAGAAGGCAGTAGAATTTCAAAAAGAAAATGCAGAGAAAACCCAATCGTTCTTGAAAAGGAAAGGTTAAGAAAGCAAGCTAAACGAAATAACGTTTCATTTAGAGAAAATGAGAAATTGCTAAATAGGGAACAGAAACAGAAGCAAAGAGCAGATAAAGAATATTGTGAAAAAGTAAATGAACAACAGAGACGGAAAAGATTTGGAATAGATATAGAGGATTGCATCCAAAATTTTCATCAACAGATAAGATATGGGCCAATTTTTGTATGCTCATGTTGTCAGCAAACATGGTTCAAAGAAAGTGTTTCTAAAGTGGAAAATGTCAAACTAGATGATAAATGTAAAAGTAAGTTTCTTACAAGCACTGTGTCTGTTGAAAATATGGAATGGATATGCAATACTTGCTGTTCAACAATAAGAGAAAACAAAATTCCAAAGTTGTCTGTCTTAAATGGTATGATGTGGCCACTTAAGCCAATTGAATTAGATTTGTTTCCCTTAGAAGAAAGGCTTGTATCTCTTAGAATACCTTTTATGCAAATAAGGGAGTTGCCAAGGGGTGGACAATATTCTGTAAGAGGAAATATTGTGAATGTTCCTGTTGATATTCAACCGACTGTAAATAGCCTGCCAAGAAAATTAGATGAGAATGTCACAGTTCCTGTCAAATTAAAGAAAAAGTTGTCATATCAAAAATGTGATTATCATGAAAATGTACGACCAACAAAAGTACTGATAGCGTTGCACTGGCTTATGAACAATAGCGACTTTTACAAGAATGCAAATATCAATGTTGATGACAACTGGTTTCATTTTCTGCAAAATGCAAAACCAAAGGAAAATCCATGACGGCAAATGAAATGAAAAACCCTGAAAATGTTAATAATCTTGTTAGACACGATGAAGGTTTCTTTGTGTTCAGGCAGTTACGAAATTCACCTGCATATCTTGAGACTAGAAAAAAAGATGTATTTGCTATGATCAGACAGCTAGGTTTACCAACGTGGTTTATGTCTCTGTCAGCTGCAGATTCAAGATGGAATGATCTCATCAGAGCACTTGGAGTGTTAAATGATGGAAAACAATACACTGATGAAGAAATCGACAGTATGACTTGGTTTGAAAAATCAAAATTAGTACAAAAGGATCCCATCACTTGCTCCAGGTACTTTGATCATAGGTTCCGTATGTTTATGAATACAGTGTTGAGAAGTGATCATCATCCAATTGGGATTGTAAAAGACTTCTTCTACAGAACTGAATTTCAACAAAGAGGATCACCACATATTCATATGATTGTTTGGATAGAAAATGCACCAAAATATCATGAAAATAATGAACAGAAGATAGTAAATTATGTAGATAATTACCTGGAATGTGAAAAGAATGAGGAGAATGATTTGACTGACTTGCAAGTGCATAAACATTCACAGACATGCAAAAAGAGAGGTAAAGCTGTATGTCGATTTGGTTTTCCCCTCCCTCCTCTTGAAGAAACTTTGATTTTAGAGCCACTAGATTGTGATGTTGATAAGTACAAGAAAATGTATGATGATATTCAAAAACAGCTGAATGATATGAAAAATGGATGTGATTTGCCCTACAAGGAGCTCCTGAGCACGGTTCTAAAGATATCGGAGGAAGATTACATAAAATGCATTAGAAGTTCGCTGAGAGGTCCAAAGGTTTTTCTAAAAAGAAATCCATGTGATATGAGGGTAAACTCATACAACAGTGTTGTTCTTGATGCTTGGAAAGCTAACATAGACATTCAATATATTTTGGACCCATATGCCTGTGCAATGTATATTGTTTCATATATAAGTAAATCACAAAGAGGGATGAGCGATTTACTTAACAGAGCTGCAAAAGAAGCTAGAGAAGGAAATCTTGACATAAAAAGACAGGTACGTCACATTGGGAATCATTTTCTCAACAGTGTAGAAGTTGGAGCACAGGAAGCAGCATATTTAGTATTGCAAATGCCAATGACCAAAGCTTCAAGAGATGTTGTTTTTATAAACACAAGTCCATCAGATGAACGAGTAATTCTCATCAAAACAGATGCTGAATTGGAAAAGTTGACACCAAATTCTACAGATGTGGAATGTAGCAATGTTATTAAACGGTATGCAAAACGCCCAAAGCAGCTTGAAAACTGGTGCTTAGCCGATTATGTATCACAGCTAGATGTTGTCTTCCCTAAAGATACTGAAAAAGAGTTCACTGAAAATGAAGTGAATGATGATGATCAGGATAATAAGTCAGATAATGAAGACAATTCAGATCTTGAATTTAGTGAAAGTGATACACTTGTTACTCTGAGAAATGGCATAAAAATTAAAAGACGGAAAGTACCAAGGGTAATTAGATATGTCCGATTTAATATCAAAACTGACCCAGAAAATTACTACAGAGAAAAACTTATGTTGTTCATGCCTTGGAGAAATGAATCCACAGATCTAATATCAGGAATGGACACATTTGAGAAGTCATTTCATCTGAAGAAGTCGTTTCTTGCTCACAAGGTCAAGGAATATGAATTCAATGCTGAACAGCTTGATGCAGCTTTGCAAATGGCAACTGAGGATTTTTCAGAAGCTTATGATGAATTGGCACCAGATGTTCAGCAAAGAGAGGCAGAAGATGAAAATGAGGGATCTCTTGAATCTGAAAACTTTGTTCAGTTTAATCCTGAGAGGCCTATTGAACAGAGACAGTATGATATAGGATCTGACCTTGGCATTCCATCAACAAGACAAATAACTGAAGAAAGTTCCGTTAGATTACCAGACAATGAATACTTGAAACTATTAGGAAGTTTAAATGTAAAGCAGCGGGAATTTTTCAATCATGTCTTGCAATGGATTAAAACAAAGACAGAACCTATTTATTCATTTTTGTCTGGAGGTGCTGGTGTTGGCAAATCTGTTTTGATAAGGGCACTTTATCAAGCTCTGCACAGATTCCTGTGTTCCACAGAAAGTGAAAATCCAGACGACATAAGAATACTTCTTTGTGCTTATACTGGCAAGGCAGCATACAACATTGGAGGAAAAACTATTGCATCTGCTTTCCATCAAAAAATTAATCAAAGTCAACAAAGTTTGCACTGTGATGAATTGAACACTTTTCGTACAAAGTACAAAAACCTAAAATTGATCATTATTGACGAGATATCAATGGTTGGAAATAGATCATTAGCACTCATTGACAGTCGTCTACAACTACTCACTGGCATCAAGAAACCATTTGGTGGTATAGGTATCATAGCTGTTGGTGATTTTTTTCAACTTAAACCTGTGATGGACCGTTGGATCTTTCAGGATTTAAATCATGATGCTCAAGCTCTTGCAAACAATCTCTGGAAGGAGCATTTTTGCATTTTTGAGTTGGATGAAATAATGCGCCAGAAGGACGATCTTGAGTTTGCTCAACTTTTAAATCGCCTTCGTTACAATATTATGACAGAAGAAGATATGAATGTGCTACACAGATGCATGATAACGGAAACAAGTGACAATTATCCTCATCATGCTCCTCATCTCTTTACACAGAATTCAAAAGTAGATGCATACAACAATCAGTTGATTGAGAAACTTGAAGGAGAAAAGGTCACAGTGAATTCAGTTGACAGTGTTCTAAAGGATTATTCAAAGGAACTTAAGGAAAAGCTGCTTCGATCTCTATACAAAGCAGATGATGTTAGCAAAACTGCTAATTTGATGCAAAAACTGATTCTTGCTGTTGGGATGATCTATGATATCTCGGTCAATGTTGATGTATCTGATGGTTTAACAAATGGGTCATCATGTAAGGTACAATTGATTGAAAGAAAAATGGAAGGAATATCAAGACCAAGCATCGTGTGGGTAAATTTTTTTGATGCTACTATTGGAAAAATTACTCGCAAAAAATACAAACATTTGTTTCATGAAGGAATTAATGTGGACTGGACTCCAATTTTTGAAGTTCAGCGATCTTTTGTATTGAATTACAATACTTTTCAGAGAATTCAATTTCCGTTACGGCCAGCTGCAGGGAAAACAGTTCATAAAGCGCAAGGTTGCACTGTTGATGAAATTGTGATTGATTTGTCTCAGACTAGAGTGAGGAAAAATGCACATATTCACTATGTAGCATTAAGTCGAGTACGATCAGTGAATCATCTCCACATCCTAAACTTCAATGAGCAGGCATTGGCTATGGATGAACAAGTGGTAGAGGAAATGGAAAGAATGAAAAAAGATGTGCCGCTGGTACTTTGTTACGTCCCATTATACCAGGTCGATTTTAATTCTTTTAAAATTGCTTTCAACAACTGTAGATCACTTCATAAACACTTCCAACAAATTCAAGATGAACCAAATATTGTTGCATCAGATGTAGTTGGATTCTCAGAGACAAGATTAACTAGTGTTGATGTAGCTGAAAATTATCAACTGCAGGGATACACAGCAGTATTTAACCATGAGACTACAGATAATCTGGACAGGCGCCCATATCATGGAACAGCACTGTATGTGAAAAATGTCTACAACACAACCTGCATATCAAAGCTGAACACTGGCTCTATGGAGTTCATCATGGTAAATATACATGTAAACCAAAGTAGAGTTGTCCAAGTTGTAGTTATTTACAAATATCCATCTTGCTCTTTTGGGGATTTCAAACAGCATATGAATATGCATATAAAGCCCTTGATTGATGAACAGAAAGACTTGGTATTGTTAGGAGATTTTAATTTTGATTTATTTGCTGGACATACAGACTTTCTAACTTCTATGGAAAAGGGCTTCAGCTGTAAACAAATTGTGCGTAAGGCTACACATGACTCTGGTTCTAAACTTGACTTGATTTTTACAAATATATCACCGTGTGAAACAGATGTTATTGAAGCATACTGGTCAGATCATAAAATGGTGTACTGTGCATTTGATAAGACTTTGCATTAAATACAATGGGGCTCCAAAGTAAAAAAAAATCAGAGGGAGATTCAAAATAGTGCCCCCTCCCTCATCCCTTTGTCCCAATCCTAGTATACCCCTTAAAATTTTAGGGGTATACTGGATTATACTGGACTCAACATGTCCATCTGTCTGTGTCTTAATTTGTCAAGGCCTGGAGCCATTTTTTTTAATATGCTGTCATGACCACTAAAAAATATGATCAAGGTCTTGGAATGTTTAAAATTTTTGGTTCTGGGTGTATATTATATGTTATACTTTGGCAGAGGTTGCTTATGAAAAAGGGATCTGTCTTGATCTCATTGGATGTCATGATTGTACAAAATCATTCTGTAATATGACTAAGAAGTTGTCAATGAGTATTCTTTGATCCAAAAGCTTGAACTGTAGGTAATTGTGTTCTTCCCTCAATGGATAATAACATGACCTTTAACTAATTATATCTCAACAAAACTCAGGCCATTTCCTTGGTCATTTGCAATAATTTTAGCCAAGTATATGTCTTTCCGTATTCGGTTGTTGGGGTATTAGCCCTATTTGGGCTTTTTTTTAAATAACCCACTATTTGAAAATTTTAATTTTGTACTTTATCTTTGTATCAAATCGATTCTGTTTTTAAATGAAGACATCTATGTTTTAGACCTGACTGTCAGTTACATATTGAATTCTTATTGTACTTACGTACATGTATATACTTGGTATGTTTAATTTCTTAAGATTTTAATTGTATGGATTTAAAAAATTCATATCTTTTGCTATGGCTACAATTAGTGCTGAATTTAATATGCATATTTAAATTAAAATGAAAGGTCATATTCATAAATAAATACATTATTTCTGACCATAACCAGTAGATTGATCAACTGTTGATTTTATATCTGAGGATTTGTAAAACTGTGAACATCTCTTTTTATGTATATGTATAACAAGTATTAACTTTTGAATATATAGTTTGTAAATTTCTTTACTTTTTTTATTTACTTCCATTATTGTTATAAGTATAATCATGTATATTCATTTCGTAGTTTGTTCAATGTTTGGATATATCCATTCTGAGAACAATGCATTACCATTTCGAAAGTTTAGATATCTTACAAACAGTATTGATGTTTCAGAAATTGAGAATCATCTGTCCCATAATGTGACTTTGGATTTAAATACCGATAATTGGATATTAAATTGGGAGCTTTTTTTATCCTGATATTTTGTGGTCTTTCTTGATGGACATTGAAGAATTTACTCTTTGATAGACTGCACTGATTGTGACTCTAGACCATATGCCATATTATCTGTGAATCGTTCTGACTCTAATCCAGCTACTTTGTGTGACATTCATATCTTCTCATAATATTTGCCAGATATATCATTGCAAAAATTAAAATGTACTGTGTCACCTTATAGAATGTGGACACCACTGAGTTGGAGCTCTTCATTGACTACATGACTTAAAATTATATTTTGCTGAAATATTTTGAATTTATTTGGATTTGTGGCTTGTTAAGTTTTTTTGTTTAGCAAAAAACCTGATAAAACCTGACACACAAAAAGGAATCATATTTTACTTAATCATGTCTTATTTGTACTATAAACTCCTTTGTAAATATGTTTCTTCAAAATAACAATGCCTTATTAACAGTTCAAAAATGTCATTACACTGTCATAGCTATAGTCAGATTTTAGATTTGAGATCTCAGGTTCCCTGATTCAAATGAATACTATTATACATAAATCATGTAGATTTTTGTGAACATCAAGTGATTAAAGATTACTTCTATTAGATAAAATTTAATATGTACAAAATGTATAATTTACAGGTAAGTATGGAAAGAGGGGGTCAATGGCCAGCCCGTAAAGGGAGGTAAACCTACCTCTTTTAGAAAATAATAAAAATACTTATAAATATGATAGCACGTGATATGCTACATTATAATAAAAAACTTTACAGGAATAAAAGTGCTCCCTTCAATTTAAATTTTTTCAACAAGATTCTTTGAATCAGGGGTTCTGAGAAAGCATATATCATGTAAATGTTAAGTATTATGCATATTGCTAAAAACTGAAGAACCTTTTTTTCCAATCGCTTACATTTAACCTTTCCTGTTTTCGCTTTCATTGGGAAAGGTATGTATTATAAAATAATTGTACTTTTTTTTAATTGACCAATATATTTAAGACAAAAATGCATATTTTGCCTGCATTTCAAATGATTTTTCCCATGCTATATACATGTACAGTAATACTCTTTCAAATTATTAAGATTTATTGTAATTTTTAATTGTTATGTTTTAAATTTAATTATACATGTACTGATTTTATAAATACATGTTTTGACTTACAACTTCATATGTATGTGAAAGCAAGATTCAAAATAAGTAATATATTTCAAATTGTATATTCTTATATCAAATGTGTCAATATGGTTTAATATGTACCACATTGTTCATCGTTTTATCTGTTATTTTACTTAAAAAGAAAGTTCATATTGTTAACTACAGATAATCATGATAATCAACTAAGACTTAATGCATAACTTAATTTCTGCTTACTGAATAAAGTTTTAAGCACAATAATGCATTTTTCTCACTGAAGTGAAGTTATTAACCGTGATTGCACTTTTCAAACTATCATTGGCTCAGAAAAGGAATTACAGTATGTGCATGTATGTCTGAAGCCTAGATGTTCAACTTTTGGTATATGAAAAGAACACAATTGTAAATTTAAATTTAAGCATCTCCATAACGTGTGGTTTTAATATACTACTTGTAGTCCTTCGATTGGAAAGAATATGTATACCAGTATTGAGTGATTGTAATTTTTAGAATAAGCAATTTAATTAAGACATTAATCCATACTATAATATTAATGCATTTTCATGTGACTTAATTTTCATTTATGATTTATATTGTTATTTGCAATCTTGATGTTTCAAATTTAATTATAATTTTATTATAATGATTAGTGACTACATGTGTACATGTATTTTTCTGTCTTATTGACTTCACATGATTGTTATAATGTACATGAAAGAAGTTGCAAAACAGATGAGTAATATATATCTAAAATTATATATCTCAAATGTGTCAACATGATTTTTTATACCAGCTTCTTTTAACATTTTGTCTTTTCTTTTACTGAAGAAAGTACATATTGTGTTACCTGCAGATAATCACTCATCCCTCATTAGTTAATATTTGTATAAATTTCTAATGCTACTTAATAAAGATTTTAAGCACAATCATTGACAAGAATTTTTCTTATTCATGCACTGAAGGGAGGAACTTGTTGATGCAAAATTAATTCTTTACAGTATTTTGGTCATAAAACAAAGAAGAAGGTACTGTTTGGGCTTTATTGTGCCTTAAACATTTAATGTTCTTAAAAAGCTATGAAATTGACTTTTACAATAGTTGAGTAGATGAATATGATAAAGCATTTGATTTAAAAATATGGCATGAAGGAGGAGGATTTCAGTAATTAGATATATTTCTAAGATTAGTGTAGAAAAACCATAGATTGACTCATTTCTGCTCTTATTTTCCTTTAGAAAATAGTGTCTGCCACTGTCGCCCACTTCAATTTTTGGATATATTATGTAAACTTCTATGAAAAATCTATATCTCAAATTCTTTGTGGCTATGGTTGGAGAGTTTGTTTTCTGAAAGAAATTAATTCCACTGAAAATAGATTTCTTCTGCAACTTTTTAAAAAAGAAAATACAGGCAAATTACTTAAGATATAAGGTATCAATTTTATTTAGTTTTATTGGCATGCAAAACAGGTTGGTCAAGCTTCATAATCATAATTATGTGTTTTTCCTATTGACGGAAGGGAGATAAGAAAACTGATTGCCTTTGTAAATACAGAAAACTAGTAAATCTTGATCTTGTCACAAGGATTACATATGCGAAGTATGAAAACCCTATAGTCCTAATCATTCAAAAGTAATGCCAAGATTAAAGTTCATAAAAAGTAGGTCAAGCTCCAAGGTCAAAGTTTTTTGTATCCAGAATAAGGTCTTGTTACAAGGATTAAATATTTGAAGTATGAAAGCCCTAGTCCCAACCATTCAAAAGTTATAATCAATGTTTGTGATTAAAAATTTGAATCAAAGTCAAGGTCAAACTTTCTGATATACAAAAAAAGTTCTTCTCACAAGAACTAGATATATGAAATATAAAAACCATAGCCCTAACCATTCATAAATCATAGTCATGGTTAAAGTTTTGTTTAATGTATGTTAATCTCCAAAACCTAAAGGTCAAAGTTTTGGACATCCAATGGAAAGTCTTTAAAAAATACTTATTGTTATTATGTTAAGTATGAAAGTCGTAGTATTTGTGTGAAAAAGTTTGTGTCAAAGTCCAAGGTCAAAAGGTCAAATTTGGTGGTAACCAAAGAAAAGACTTGTCACAAAGAATACAATTTATGTCAAATATGACAGTCATAGCTCCATCAAATCCATTAAGAAATAAACGTAAAACTTGAAAAGTGTTTTGGTATAGTATCAAGCTTGAAATACCCGCTGTAAACACATAGTGCGACTTCGATTCGTATCCGAGCATTAACTCTTGGTTGATGTCACATGACTGGTTACACCAACGTGTGGTTTTCAAGCGAACTCGTATAAGGGTAGCAAAAATAATGTCGTACATATTTGCTCTGTACGATAACTTTAGCAATAAAGTGGCAATATACATTTTATATACATGTTCTATGTCTCAGCAACAATTTTAATGAAAAGTTAGGTTCACAATTTAATATTTCTTGCAAACCAACAAAAATGGGAATGAATTCAATTTCGTCCAAACCAGTTTCTTGATACCTAGCACCCACAGCCGTCTTTTTTTTATCGGATGTTGTAGCGCCCCCCCCCCCCCCCCCCCCCCCCCCCCCCCCCTCCCCCCTCCCGCCTCTATAAATACAACACCAAATCTCTGGAACTACATGTATACATATATTCAACGAATAATGATATTTTCTCCCTTATATCAAAATGTTTGGAACGTACACAATTGTCATTCTTTTCAGTTGATGATATGCACTATCAGTTAAAAAAACAGCAAGTACAAACGTTACGAATGGTAACGTAAGAGCACTGCACTTAAAATTGTGCAATATTAACCAATTGCTCAAAATACAAACTTTCAATCACTAGATATCATTGAGATGGTGGACATCTCAAAGGACCCCGCTTTCAACAATGAACATGAAAATGTAAGGTAGTAAATTTACAGGAATTAAGGAGAAAAATTAAACACCAAACAACATTTTAAACAGAGAGGCTAATTCTGAACATGACCTAGAAACTTCGACCAAGGTCACTGCACATCCATTGACCAGGCAGTGGGACTATGTGAGTGAAGTAGGAGCCAGATTGAGCCAAGGAGATAGAAGATATGCTCCGGACAAGGATTTTTCACGTAACTGCTATGACCTTGACCTTTGACTTAGAAAGATGGTTCAACATCACTGCACACCGTTTACCCAAGGGCACTCTGTTGGTCAAGCATAAGCCAGATTGGGCTAAGGAAAGAGAATATATGCTCCGGACAAGAGATCTCGGACGGACGGACAGCTAGACGGGCGGACTAATCACTATAGGGCGCCCGCCAATCGGAGCCTTGATTTAACCACAATTTTGATAGTGAATAATAATATGTCATTTTTTTCATATCACACGGATGTGAAAGATATTAAGTAAAAAATTTCGCCTTTGCACTTCCATTTGCATCTCTGCACTTTTGTTACAGAAAAAAATCCATTGTAAACAACAATCTTTTTCTTATTTTTTTTTTAAATAATAAAGATTCACTTGCAAATCTGTTCAAACAGCTTTAGAGTTTCCATCATTTAAGCGTTCGTGAAGAATGGAGACTTGACCCATCCATGTTCAAAATTCGTTGTTTATAGCTGTATTAAACCCATTTTCCACGAAAAATGCTTAACTGTTAACTTTGAAATAAAGATTATCAAATGATAAGTCGTTCAGTAAAATAAAATAATAATTTCTTTTGAAGATGACATCACTGAGAACATGATTTTAGAAAAATATAAATTTTTGGTGAATTTTGAAAATTGAGAAACATTTTGTTTCAAAGCGTCGGATTGTACACGCCTTATACGCCCTCTTTCTTTGTTAAGTTATTTAATGCACAAACTAATATAAACCAACTAAAAGTTATTTAATGTATAAAATAATCAACTATAAGGGACCTTAGAAACCCCCTCCCCAACTGAAAATGTGGATTCGTGTTAAGTTGGTATGAAAAATGTCATACACATGAAGGGGGGGGGGGGGGGGGGGGGGGGGGAATCAGCCTTTCAATGAACATTTCCTAATGTCGGGAAAAAGTTGGGGGCAGCCCCCCTCCTCCTGTTGATAATTGCCTAAAAATTATTGAAAACTTGTGACATATGTGTAAAGGGTGTAATATTTATATAATATCAACAACCAACAATGGTTCATATGAATGGCAAAAAATAGAATTAATTTGAAATATGATATTACTTAAAACACCGTACATTATTTAAAGTGAATTTGGACTATTACTTTGAGAATCAATGTTAAATATCCTCGATATAAGGAATAATTCATCGCGAGATAGAGTGAGTTAGGTTTAGTTTCATCTGACCCAAAAAAGTAAAATATACCTGGGAGATAAATCTTGGAATATCAGTAAAACGTTTAATAATATAACATGCGCGGATCTAGGGGGGGGGGGTTCAGGACCCCCCTGGAATTTACACGTTAAAAAAATGTACATATACTAAAGCAAGAAAAAGTTATCGTGGACCCCCCTTGGAAAACGCTGACCCCCCTGGTGAACTTGAATATGTGTTAAATTGGTATGAAAAGAGAAATATTTGAGGCAATAGAAGTCATAGACTACCCCCCCCCCTGAATAGGTGTTTTTTTTTTTTCTTTTCAAGAAATTTCTTGGATTGGAATTTTTTTGGACTGGGTGGACACCCCCTGGAAAAAATTCCTGGATCCGCGCCTGAATATAACATTAAATTTGAAGTTAATTATGAAGCGTCAAAATGACGAGCGTTACGATCCCGATGTAAATAATGGGAAAAATTAAAATAAAGATGTTTTGAATTTGGTTTCTTAAGAAATTACAACATTTATCCTAGAGCATTTTCCAAATAGCAATAAATTTTCCCCCTCCCCCTTACAGAAGAAAAAAGATTCTTTAAATTTAATCTTTAAAACCACATAACATTGAGATGGCTTGTATTCATTCTTTTCCCCTCTGTTGTGAATTATTTCGGCACACCTTGGTTGATTTCGTTTCAACAATGTTGAAAAAGGCGGCAAATTTTACACTTTTTTGCAATTATATACAGAATAATAAAGGCAATGGAAATAGGGGTTTACCTTTTTAATTGTTGGTTTAGCGCCCCCC
>PRKT01000326.1:49009-90269 GCA_003671525.1 Saccostrea glomerata
CCCCCCCCCCCCCCCCCATGAACTGTACTCTACTTGCACTTAAGCAGTCTTCGACAAATCCCGGGAGTCCGATGCCCGGGACCTGGTAAAATTGGAAGCGGGCATGTGGAAATTGTACACTTACAAGCCCGAAGGGCATGTTAATTCTAAGGCATAAGCCTCTGTATAATTAAATTAAATAAGACCCACACCATAAAATTTACTTTAAAGTCTTTGATTTTCCATCTAAGTGAAGTAAAAAAAATAAAATTTTACCGACATCTTATTTTACCGTGATCTCCAAGGAACTCTTCCGCAAAAGAGACACAAAAAGTGTACAGGTTGAAAACAAATGGCGGGACAAGAAATTGACAGATTGGATTTTCAGATTATTTCCTTGGCATGAAAAGGCAAATAAGAATAAAATAACTTGATAAAATTCTGGGCATGTAAATATTTGTTCGGGCTTGCGTAATTGGTAATCACACCTGCCCGAAGGGCATGTGCTGAAAAAAAGATTTGGCGAAGACTGCTTAAGTAACATAATATATTGCATATTTCTGCACCATGCATACCGTCAGATACCTATGATATTTTGTTTTCAAAAAATCCTAAACCTGCTTGAAAATGAATCCAATCAATTTCACTTTTGTCTTATTAGAACACCAGTGATGCTACAAAAAATCGGCAAAGCCATAAGTCTCACCAAACCAGGAAAGTTTGATGTCAAAATATTGAAGGACACTAGGATTGCTCCCTGCAAGAAATTGGATTTTAGATTTGAGAACCCACCGGAGTCGGAGGTAACCAGCATTGCAGACATAAAAGATCATGTCTTGGAATATGCCAAGGTAACAATCTGTTTTATAAAACTTGTATACTAGTAGTGTACAAACATTCAATCACTAGATATCATTGAGATGGTGGACATCTCAAAGGACCCCGCTTTCAACAATTAACATGAAAATGTAAGGTAGTTTAAAAGGGTTTATTTTGAAGAGGAAAATTTGTGTACTACAGTAAAAGTAATTTAGTACGATATTGCAAATTTACAGGAATAAAGTAGAAAAATTAAATACCAAACAAACATTTCAAACAGAGAGGCTAATTCTGAACATGACCCAGAAACTTCGACCAAGGTCACTGCACATCCATTTACCAGGCAGTGGGACTATATGAGTGAAGTAGGAGCCAAATTGAGCCAAGGAGATCGGAGATATGCTCCGGACAAGGATTTTTCAAATAACTCTGCTATGACCTTGACCTTTGACTTAGAAAGATAGTTCAACGTCACTGCACATTGTTTACCCAAGGGCACTCTGTTGGTCAAGCATGAGCCAGATTGGGCCAAGGAAAGAGAAGATATGCTCCGGACAAGAGATCTCGGTCTTGGACGGACGGACGGACAGCTAGACGGGTGGATTAATCACTATAAGGCGCCCGCCAATCGGAGCCTTGATTTAACCTCAATTTTGATAGTGAATAATAGTATGTCATTATTTCATATCACACGGATGTGAAAGATATTAAGTAAAAAATTTCGCTTTTGCACTTCCATTTGCATCTCTGCACTTTTGTTACAGAAAAAAATCCATTGTAAACAAAAATCTTTTTCTTATTTTTTCAAGATAATACAGATTCACTTGCTAATCTGTTCAAACAGCTATAGAGTTTCCATCATTCATGAAGAATGGAGACTTGACCCATTCATGTTCAAAATTCATTGTTTATTAGCTCTTTTAAACCCATTTTCCACGAAAAATGCTTAAAGCCATATATGGCGAACCTGATCAAAAATAAAATTTCTGTAAAATACAAAATTAAGTAAAGAATTATAGTTAATACATTGAAATTAAAACTTTTCATACAATTCTGAACACGGAGAACACCTCGTTTCATATAATAATACGATTTTATCTTCTCTGTAAAGTATTATTTAAATCTTTTGTATTTTCCGAGTCGGAAAAAATTCCGAGAATCCAAATTAAATTGTGATATCTTTAAAACACAATTGACTTAGATTTTGTAATTTACGGAAAAGTTCTATCTTTATGTAAAGTAATCATACAAATAATAACTTCTTATAATTTTAGTCTAATAATTTTCATTGTACATACGCCATATATGGCTTTAACTGTTAACTTTGAAATAAAGATTATCAAATGATAAGTTGTTCAGTAAAATGAAATAATAATTTCTTTAGAAGATGACATCACTGAGAGCATGATTTTAGAAAAATAAAAATTTTTGGTGAATTTTGAAAATTGAGAAACATTTTGTGTCATAGCGGGGGATTGTTCACGCCTTATATGCCCTCTTTTTTTGTAAAGTTATTTAATGCACAAACTTAACCAACAAAAAATTATTTCATGTATAAAATAATCAACTATAAGGGACCTTAGAAACACCCTCCCGAACTGAAAATGTGGATTCGTGTTAAGTTGGTATGAAAAATGTCATACACATGAAGGTATGACGCATAAGAACCCCTTCTCCCCGGCCGAAATAAATTCTCACATTTAGGAGCTTTACAATTAATTTCGCAAGCTTCTTCGGTGTGGCCATCTTTCTCCAAGTCTTTTGTGAATGGCGCGAGATGTAGCCTCGTGGTTAAGCGTAATCAACCAAAAGCGATTTTTTTCACTTTGACCAATTAGATTACAAAGAAATATCAGGTGGTTTCATTGTCGCGGGAATTCTTTTTCTGTGTTAGTGTGTCAAATGCCTCCAGTCGACCTTTTAACTTTTCCAGGAAAAGGTCTGGACAATTTCCAAATATGGAAGTCAAGAACGATGCCCGTCATTGCTATAAATACCTGGAAACACTGCTTATGTTTCTGACCAATCATTTAAGAGGCTGTCCACCGAAAAACTAGGCAATGGGTGGCACTTCGCGTGTCATGAATTTTAATAATTTTTTGCATGTAGAATTATTAACATGTGTTTACACATGACAACATCAAAATTTTTTAAAGCGCTCCTCTATTCCTAGTTTTTGGTAAATGCTTAATTTTAAGTGCAAAAAGTTCAACATTAGGGTAAAAAAAATACTACGTTTTTATTTTGTTTTATATGTAACAGGTACTCCAGAGGTGGATGTGCCGATGAATATTATTGATAGAATAGAGTTTTATCTTTAATCTTATGAATGAATAAGACTCCAATTTATACTTCTATTCGAAAAAATTATCTGGTCCAAATTTGAGTTAAGCAGGTGTTTAAATTCAGTATCCAATTTTAATTACGTTATAAAACCCAATACAATAAAAGGACATATTTGTTTACTTATGTTTTTATGAATACAAAATACAAACTTTTGGGTCATTCAATAAAATCATTGGGAAAATGTATTTTGAAAGAAATAAAAGGAGTCAAATTTACTTTTTTTTTTTAAGTTTTCACAGATGAAACCGATCCCGACCGGAATTGTATAAAGAAGAAAATACTAAAATAGTAATGTCAAATTTGGCTCTTTTGCTGTAATATGATTAAGAAATTACTTGATTTATTTTTTAAAAATATTATATAGGTGGCAGGTGCCTTTCGTTTGAAAAATTAATTAATTTTGCATTATTTTCGATCGGGATCGGTTTTATTTCAATCGGGATCGGTTTTTACCGTAAATTTAGAAAAAAAAAATCCTAAATTGGGCTCTTATGGAATGCCATATACGATAGCCAACTGCCAACTGTCAGCTGCCTACTGCCGACTGCCAAACATATATGAATGAATTTAATTTTTATATTGCTATTTATTTAAATTTAAAAAAAAAGCGCGGATCTATAGGACATTTTTTCCAAGATGGTCACTCTGGTAAAAAATTCCAACCCAGAAATTTCTTACAAGAAAAAAATACGTTAAGTCCTTTCCTAAATGTGAGAATTTATTTCGGCCGGGGAGAAGGGGTTCTTATGCGTCATACCTTCATGTGTATGACATTTTTCATACCAACTTAACACGAATCCACATTGAAATTCTTAGAGTGCGAAATAGTTGGGATGCTGGACGGGAAACAAAGGAGACTCCAAATACCAAATCAAACACTGAAATCGTTCTCCCCAACTCAAACCATGGAAGATTCTGATGAAATCGAAGATGCGTTTTTATCCATGAAAGAATTGGAAGTAGTTGTGTCAGGAACAAGTGTTGTTAACATTTACATTCCAACTCCTGCAAAGAATGCAGTGTAAAATTGTGTCTGAACACGAAAAGACCCGTTGATTTTTTTCCCAGAGTTGTATAATCCAAAGAAGGATATACATGTATTGCATTTTATTACTGCTTATTTTACAGTTGTTAACTTTTATGTGACTTTTTTTTTTTTATTCTGAAGTACTATTTTGTGCACACTGACTTTGATGATCACTACTGTCGGAAATTTTTTTTTTGATTGCAATTTATTATTTCATTAATTCTAATATTAACTGTGACACTTGAAATCTCAATTTTTTGTTTAATTTTAAAGAATTTTGAAGGGGAAAGTGAAACTTTAAATGTCAACTTGTAAATTTAAGTGGAATGAAAATTTAATTTGCAAAATTTGATATCAGAATTTAGTTCTAAAAGTCAAATGAGTGAATATTTAACTATATCAGTTTCATAAAGTTGACTTTGATCATGTCATAGGAGGTGGGTGATGTGAAATTTACATGTTTATGTTCTTATGAAAACACAAGAACTATTTAGAGTTTTCAGTTTGTAGTCCATTTAAAATCTTTTGAATTTGTTTACATTGGAGATGGCATGTTAACCACATTATAGATGCATAGGAAAACAGAATTGCAGATATTCCATTTTTTTAAAACTGTTTTTCTTTGTCTCTTTAAACATATTAAAGCATCTTTTGTAATGGTTGAAATCATGCTTCATATGAACTTTGTAGTTGCTCTATAGTTGTTAATAAACTTGCTCTCCAACAATCATTAATTTATTCTTGCAGCTAAAGTAAATCAACAAATTGCAAAATGAAAGTTTGCATAATTTGCAAATATCTTTGTTCACAAAAAAGTGTCTGCATGAAGCCCGTTTTACAAAAGGACTTGTGACTTAAGACCAAGTTTAATTATATAACTTTTCAATTAACATTATATCGAAAATTATTTCAAACTTTTTAAATAGAATTCGGTAAGATATTTTTACACAGACAATTTCAAACAGAACAATTTTGCAAAATTTTATTATAATCTGAAATTTTTGGTCTTGGTCGCAAGTTCTTTTGTAAAACAGGCACCTGGTCCGAGGGTCAAGAAACGAACTAAGACCAAGTCAAATTTTGATTGGTCTATAAAAATATTAATTATTCGATGAATCTCTAATTTTGCAGATAACAATGAACACCTTAATTTGTAAATCAACATTAAAATATTTTTCAATTATTATCTACTTGACTCGATCAATATTTAGACTACTGTTCTTAGGAATTTTCATCATCCTGGAAACTGGTCAGAACTCGATACCCAATTATCTCAACCTTATCAGCTGTAAATCTTGGAAGATATTTTGCACATTTAAAATTGGTCACTTTGATCTTCAAGGAAGATGCTACGAACTGATAGACCTGGGATTGTAAAGAAAAATCCTCTGTTGATCAAATGATCTGTCACTCCACCATTTAAAATTTTTTGGCAGAGAGAGCATATGTCAAAATAAAATTGAATTTGGAACGCAAATTAATCATAAGAACAGTCACATTCTGCATTGGGTACAATCTACCAATTTTGAATAGTTATGTCCCTTTGACTTGAAAAATTCCAGCTAGAAGCACTTTTCCGTTCATTTTCTTTGCAGATGTTGCACATATTGAAAAGAAATTCAGTATATAGATTTATCATAAAAATATCCAGGTTAATTTTTGTTTTCGGTCAATCCAGCCATTTTTGACAGTATGTACTATGAACATGGAAAAATTGCAATTAATATTGGGGGGGGGGCATATGTGTTTTACAGACATCGTTTCTTTTGGTTGTAAAATCAAAAGGTCAATGTCATGTGGGTCCTGAAGTCTAAGGTAATACAGGTCTGGGGTCAAGATCTTAGAAGCAGGGTGGTAGATCTAGCTGTGAACGGTTACATCTTGATAGAAATATATTGGTGAAAACAGGTTTGGAGCAGAAAAAAGACTTCAATTGAAAATAAATATATGTAAAGTATATTTCAAGATTTGAAAGATGACTCGATCTCCATTTCATTAAAGTTGCACTGCAATGTTCTACCCAGTAATTAATGAAGCCATCATTCATTTGGTATTTGTCATCAAATAATTATGTTACATGTAGTAACTAGGATACCTCTCTGTTCATGTGAAAATCATGGTAAATACAACTTTAGAACATATAAATGATTCTGTCAAACACGGAAATCCTTTTATTATTCAGACAATATATCCTAGTACAACTTTAGAACATATAAATGTTTCTGTCAAACATGGAAATCCTTTTATTATTCAGACAATATATCCTACAGTTTTTGTGACAGGTTTTAGACTAATGATATTACATGTATAACCATTAATGGTCGTCTTGTATTCACAAAAAAAAACCTGAGGACATGATTGATTTTGCAGATGCCTAAATGCTGAATAATTGGGTAAATACCATGAATGTTTTACTCTTGAACTTTAAAAAATATTAAAATTGGTTACATAATACTCAAGTGACCATTAACGCCCATATTCCTCTTTTTGCTTTTTCATAGCCAGAATGCTCAGGTGAGCGGTGTGGCCCATGGGCCTCTTGTTATGAGAGTGTTATGCATGTTTTATCCCCCCTTTCACAAGAAAATGTCTTCATATCTTCAAAAGGTGAATGATTCGTAATAATGCATACTTTATTATAAATTTGATGAAGTTAAACCATGTTTTCAAATATTTTATTTACACCATTTACAGACAAGAGTAATGTTTATTCTTGAAAAAAAAAAATTAATAGCCACTCTTCATACACAGCATATGCTTCGTTAGTACGAAGTGATATAGTAGGGGCTGGCTT
The DNA here is from genome assembly GCA_003671525.1 of Saccostrea glomerata. NCBI lineage: Eukaryota > Metazoa > Mollusca > Bivalvia > Ostreida > Ostreidae > Saccostrea > Saccostrea glomerata. The sequence goes on from PRKT01000326.1 coordinate 55,975, forward strand.
TAGTCAGACTTCACAGCATATTGTCAATCTCTAACCAGGGGGCGTATTACGCCGACAGTATACAAATCATTTGCTGAAGTTACTGTTGTCGATAGGTAGGTCCTTGTGGAAGTTTCCGGTTTTGGTTGCAGAAGGATAAGGTTACGAGCGATAAAGCGATGCCGATAGGTAGCGCCTTATGGAGGTTTCCGGTTGCCAACACATGCCATATAGCGGCTAGCGAAGCTAACCGCTTAAAAAATGTTTTTGTCTGCAGTTGCCTTTAATTATAAACAGATGTTACGTAAACTCTAACTGGATAATGAAAGGTCGAATCAAAGGTTATCGTACTACTTAGCTTTACATGCATTGGTCAAAATTTTAATGAGCTAAGAAATATCCACTGCCATATCGTACATTTTGGTCGTGCTTTTCGAGGATTCTATTATACAAAATCATTTTTCCTAAGACAAATGACAACCATGCACTGACGGTGTATAAAGACCAGGAAAAAAGCATGGCTCTTATTACCTTTTGATATTCAAGAAATTTTCCAGTCCCACATGCTGTCAATATTTATTTTGTTTTTTTAATGGCAATAAATATTTTTAAATTTATTGTAATGTCAAGATATCGATGAATTATGAAGGTAAATTTCACCCCCCCCCCCCACTTTATTTTTGCAGGATTCTGGATCCCACGGGTTATTTTAGAGCCAAATTCAAACATGAAAATGAACAAAATCATTGTATAAGGAATTACATTCTTTTCAGCGCATCCTCAAATTCTTTAAAGAATACATATCAAATAAAATAATGAAAATATTCTTTAAAGAATCGAAGTCAAAAATATTTTAAGCCCAAAATGTTGAATAAAATAATTAAATTCTTTATAACAATTTTTTGATATCAAACGGTTGATTTTTTTTACAAAGATAGATTGAGGAATTTTTTTTATTCAACAAATCTTAGTATTTAAAAGATTTATTTTTATATAACGAATTGGATAAAAATGACAAAAAGAATTTATTCCTTTTAATAAATACCATAATTTGATTTATAAATTTCAGAAATAATTCTTGATATAGGTCCTAAACAAACTTCTGTAATTGATACAAGGTATAATTGGGAGAGAGAAAAAAAAGGAAGCTTAAGTCATGTGCTTATTTGAAATATCATACTGAAGCATTTTTTCCTTATTTATAGCCTTGAAAGACAAAAGTATTATAAACATCAACAGAAAGCCAAATCACAACCTAACAAATATTTATCAATGAAAGTTGACGGTATGGACCAGAACAAAACTCACTTTGTGCACGCCAGCACTACCTGGTCGTTCTGTCTATCTGTATAGGAAATTCTGTTCGAACCTTTCCTGAGAAACTATTGTGTGGATTTGTCTAAAAGAAATGTGCACTTATTCATCACCATATAAGACCTCCTTAGCTCCTGACCTATTGATTTGCCTAATTTACATTCTGGTTGAATTTTCAAAAAATCAACCAACACTACTTAATTTCAAAGAGTTTATCGAAGAAAAAAGAATTACATATAGAAATAGTAATACTGGTATTCTGAAAAACATGTTTGCAGTTTCAAAATATTTCTCATCATTTCATGCAATTAATTTTACTTCCTTTCTCAGATGTTGATTTCCACTGGATTCTACCCGAAATTCTTGATGCAAAAAGGGGTACGTTAAAGTTGTGTTGGTGTCATACAAAATTGAATTTTACAATCACTACTACAGTATATTTCAAATGGTTTTTCTATACTCCCAACAGAGCCAAACTCTATGGAGAATAACATAGATGAATATAATGAAGATAATGTATTTGATTTCACGGCAGTTGAGGAATCACCAATGCAACCAGTAAGCACTCTACCGATTATCAATAATATAAAACTATAGTACTGTTACATACATTAGTCCACTTAGGGAATGGAACGATAGAGCTTAAACTAAATATTGAAGTCTAGGTTATCACTTTCACCAATACATGAGAGCTACATAATTGTTGATAGAACTAACTGCCCATAGTAAAGGTTCACTTGGGACATGTATTGGGGGTCAAAAAAAATATAAATATTGAAAATTAACTTGAAATTTTTTTTACCTATTTCTTCACAAGTGACCAAAGGGACATTTAGCACACATGAGCACTGAAAAAAGCCAAAATCATTTAAGGCCACACTTAGAAAATTTTTGGTTAGTCGGATACGTGCGCTCGTATTTAAACATAACTATACAAATTATATCTATTTAAAATCCCTGCACCATGTGCATTCTGTGCTGTTTCCTGTTTCATTTCCGCTCTATTTAACGTGCTTCTAATCTACTTACTCTGCTTATCAGAAAAAATATAATTCTCCGCTTAATTTCTTTTACATCCATCCTAAAAAAATTGCATAAAATTAAAGTAATAATATTATTATTTAACCGCTACTGTTACCCGCTGGTACTTTTTTCATCAAATGTCCGACGAACAAGAAATTTAATTGGTGTGACCTAAGTATTGCAAATATTAAATGCATAAGTGGTCCCGACCTGCACCCTCAATAGGGAGGGGGTAATGATTCGAACTATTGAATCTACACTGTCTAACAATGATTCCACATGGGTTTCGTTTTTCCTGACCCACTAGTTCTTGAGAAGATTTTTATCAATGATGCTAAATCAAAATAGAGGGTGTAACCGTTAAGTTTTAAAATTTGAATTCCCTTAACACAAGAATAACATGCGCTATGTTTAGTTGAATTGATCTCAGACGAGAGAGAGATATCTGTATTCGAGGGTGTCGACTCCAACTTTATCTATCAAATTATCAATGTACCTTAATATCATCAGATCTCTATATGGATGATTCTTTAAAATTTCAATTAATTTAATTAAACAATGTTATTTTTAACTTAAAGGTTATCATTGGAAAAAAAACACCGTCAGAGTCCACCAAGACATTCAGTATCCATGATATGGTCTTGATAGACATTCCAAAATATGCCGGAGAGTGGCCGCAGCTGTGTGAGGTGCAGGACACCAGTAACACTGATGTAACTGTTCTTTGGTACAAAGGGTCAAAAACAACCTCACGGACACCCTGTTCCAGGAGGATCAAAGGTTCGAGGGGCAGGACGGAGCCATGGACAGAGACAATTTCGTCTCATCTGATCTGGTCTACCGGCTTCAGGCTGACACCATCTGGCCACCTCCCTAAGAAAATTAGGGAGGACCTAGAGGCGTATGAGCAGTATTAAACCGGGGTTCATGTTTTGAATAAAACATAGGTGCTTGCAGGATTAATAAGAGGCCCATGGGCCTTGCTATTTTTTTTCCCCATACCCTCTCCCTCTAATACCGATTGTGACCCCTCCGACAATTTGGGGGTCATGGTGTGGATAATTTAGAATCTAGTTTCTTGACAAAACAACAAGGGGGGTATTTTTTCAGTCAATGAAATGGTCAATTACTAACAAGAGGCCCATGTGCCACATCGCTCACCAGTGTAACTTGGATGATGCAGTTCTTTATCAGATTTCCCCTCTTGCTATACCTCTCGTGCCCACCTTTACCCCCTCGCCTTTCATGATTTTAATACATTAGAATCTACACTACCCCCACGCAATCTGATTAAAATCAGCTGTTCTGATACACCACCGCTTACGAACAACAGCTGATTTTAATCAGATTGTACTCCCACGATACTTCAATATAAGTTTCAACTTTCCTGATCCAGTGGTTTTTTAAGACGAAGGTTTTTAAAAAAAATTCCTAACTATTTCTATGTATATCCCCAGGGGTATTGATTTAACAATTTAAAATTAACACTACCCCCGGTTGATTCCACATGGGTTTCAGCTTTCGTGGCTCAGTGGTTCTTGAGATGAAGATTTCTAGAGATTTGTTTTATATATTTCTATGTAAAACTACCATAATATATTGATTGCCTTTGTCTGTTATAGGAAGAGGACCCATTATGTCTACTGCGACGCATTGTAGGGGTCGATATACTGGCTCGCGTTTCATGGGCGATTTGCCCAACCCTGGACCGGGTTTCCTACGCTGACAGGGAAGACAGGTCTGACACCAGCGAGATACATCGCTTGTCATCCCTGGCCAGTAGTACCTAGCCCTAACTTTACCCAGGGTCTTTTCTCGACCTAAATGTCCAGCTGACTTTCTATTGTGTAAATGGTTCAAAATTTCGATTCTAAGAACTCTAGGCACAACTGTTTGTAAATATGTCAAACCATTTTCGTTTTTCCACATTCGATATAAGATTTCATTTTCAACTTTCAATAACTGTCGCTCTCGTATTAGAGCTGTCATTTCCATACTAGTACTCTTTAATTTAGATATATCTTTGCCATTTTTCAAACACTCTCGAATTTGACCAATAGATTTGTCATTTATTTGTGCTTCTATCAAACTTTCATGACTCCAGTGAGGTAACCAGTTTGGTTCCTGCATTTCCCGTTGTTCGGATTCTGAAGTCTGACATGACTTATCAGATTCCTGTGAGGACGCATCTTTGTTTGAATTAGTTTTCAAATCTACGGAACTGACAATCGCAGAGCTAACTTGCTCTTTTCCACATTGGTCACACTCAACGCGTAAACATCTGCGTCGTGGTCTACGCGATAACGCATCTGCATTACCATGCGATACTCCTTTGCGGTGTTCGATATGAAAATCGTAAGTATCGAGTAACGAGAGCCATCTTGCTACTATTCCTTCCGGTTCTTTGAAGTTTTTGAGCCAAATTAAAGATGAATGATCTGTCCGGATTAAAAAGTTCTTACCACTCAGATAATATCTAAAATGTTTCACAAATGAAACTACAGCAAGTAATTCTCGGTATGTTGTGCAATAACTCCGCTGAGAACGAGAAAGAGTCTTGCTAGCATAAGCGATGACTCGCTCCTCGCCATCTTGAATTTGCGACAAGACCGCGCCGATTCCGGAATTACTCGCGTCTGTGTCTAGCACAAATTGACCGAAACGTGTGGGGTAAGACAAGATGGGTGCGGAAATTAAAGCTTCTTTCAGCTTTTGGAATGCTTCGTCGCATTCATCGGTCCAGGAAAATTTTCTGTTTTTCTGAGTAAGTTGCGTTAATGGAAAGGGCTACTGTTGAAAAATTTTGAATAAATTTCCTATAGTATGACGCAAGACCCAGAAAACTTCGAACATCGGTAACAGATTCAGGATTCGGCCAGTCGTTGACTGCCTTGATTTTCTCTTCATCGCATTTTATTCCGTCGACTGACACAATGTGTCCTAAATATCGAACTTCATCTTGGAAAAATGTACACTTTTTGGGTTTTAGTTTTAATTTAGCACTTTTGAATCTGTCAAAAACTAGTTTAAAATTGTCTAGAGTTTCCGTAAACGTTTTACCAAAAACAATCACGTCGTCAAGATAAACGAGACAACGTTCCCATTGCAACCCGTTAAGAACAAGTTCCATAAGTCGTTCGAATGTCTTAGGACTGTTGGCCAATCCGAAGGGCATAACGCGAAATTGGTACAGCCCACGGTGAGTCGCGAAAGCCGTTTTAGGCTTATCCTCCTCAGACATTTTTACTTGGAAAAATCCTTGAGCGAGATCTAAAGTACAGTAGTATTGGGCACCTGAAAGTGAATCTAAAGAATCATCTATTCTCGGTAAAGGATAACTATCTTTGATTGTTTTCAAATTTAATTTTCTATAATCAACGCAAAATCGAGTGGTATTATCCTTTTTCTTAACCAATACGATGGGCGCTGCCCATGGTGATTCACTCGGCTCAATGATGCCTTGATTTAGGATTTTGTCTATTTCTTCATTAGCTATCTCGCGTTGGTGTATAGGCAATCGCCTAGCAGGAATTTTTACAGGTGTTTGATCTTTTAACTTGATTTTATGGTGGACTAGGTCTGTTTGACCTACTCGTCCATCTGGTCCGACAAATATATCTGAATACTGTGCTAAAACTTGTTTAAGTTTATTTTTCTCATCTGCTGACAATCTGTCAGAAACATTAGACATAAGAGGACTTAAATGTTCTGGTAAGTCTTTCGTTAACAGTCCGTGATTGTCTTGTCTAAAGTCTTTAGACGCTTGTTGTTTTTGTTGATAAATTTCTGTTACAGGCTCAAGAGAAGCAACATAAGCGTTTTTCTTTAATATGACTGTCTCTGGGGTAGGGTTTAAAACAGAAAACACCACTTCTGAGTCTTTTGACTTTATTATTGACTTTGGTATAATGACATGTTTTTCACCCATATAACCTTCAAATGGTTCTAAAATACTGTCAATTTCGGGCAATTTCCCTTTGATTTTCCCTTTCAGAAATATTTCTGACTCTCCGGGAATTTTACATGTTTGAAGTAACTGAACGCGAGCGCACGAATTTTCTGACACTGACTCATTTGTTAAGGCCAAGTCAAAATTTTTGAATTTCAAAACACCTCTGCCGGTATCAAAAGTGACATGATTACGAGCTAAAAAGTCTAATCCGAGAATTCCTTCGAGATTTCCTAAATCGGCTACCATAACCGATTGACTGAATTCGTCATTCGCGATCCCTAAATTCAAGGTACAACGACCTAACACGGACATAGGTTCTCCATCAGCGGTCGTCAAAATAGACGATTCGTTCTCCAGTTTTACATTTCTCAAAGAATCGAATATTTGCTTCGACAGCAGGGTAACCGCAGAACCCGTATCTACAAGCATTTAATATCTGAGTTTCCTACTGAAACTTTTATAAACCAGCAGTGTTGAGAAATAGCAGCTAATCTAAAGCTATTCAATGGCCTTACATTTTTATCAAAATTTTTATCACAATTGTTTGTCTGAGCTGAGCCTGTGGCCTCCATCCCAGCTCGTTCTAGTTTAAATCAGTATTCTCCTCGGACTGTTGTGGCCTTGGAGTCCTTACTGACTCGTTTCTCGCGTAACTTGAGTTCTTCTTTGGACAATTGCGACTTATATGACCTTCCTCATTGCAATTAAAACAAGTGAACTTTTGAGAGTCTCGTGATTTAATAGGCGGGCGCGTGTTGTTTCTCTGTTCAGTTTTCTCTACCTGACTGGGTCTTTCCGGTTTATTTAATAAATTCTTTAGAGATTCTTTGACATCTCTCATCGAATTCTCTAATCTATCAAGTCTAGATATCTCAAGGTTTGAATGACGTGAGGTTTTCTGAATATTCTTTTCAGAATTTCCTGCGTTTGTCAAGGCCATAACATTCGAATAAACGGACTCGTTCGGTTTCCGTAGTACATTGTACGAACCCTCAAAGGCCTCAAACTCTACAGCTAATGATATAGCTCGATCCAGGGTGCTCGGGTGTGCGAACTGAATGTGTCTTTTGATATCTTGATTTCCTAACCCGGAAATATACTGCTCGACAATTAAACTCTCTCTCATTTCTATAGGTATAGACGGAAATGCGCGACTCGCGAGGCGCTTAAGCGCATAGCCATATTCGACTACTGATTCTTCGCGATTGCGACGTCTATTTCTAAACTCACAGCGATATGCTGTAACTCGTTCAGGTGGGCAGAATCTCTGCATTAATACAGATTTTAATGTCTCGCACTGACATAAAATTTCTCTGGGTAATTCTCCTAACACGCGCTGGGCTACGCCTCGTAGACTCATAGCAAGTTGAAGCGCTTTTTCATGATCATTCCATTCATTCCACTCAGCCACTTGCTCAAAATGACACACATAATCATTCCATTCAACTTTATTTCCGTCAAAAGTGTCCGGTTCTTTTGGCTTTCTATTTACAAGCTTTGTACTTTTCTGTACATTTACAGCTTTTTCTCCAAAGTTTGTATTTTCTAAGTCATTGTAAAAAGCGTGTTCGTTAAAATCGACATTTGCCCCTTTTGGGCCTCTCCTAGTCACGTGATTTGTAAATGTTGACGGCGCGACATGTTTAGAATCGAGGGGATTTCTTGTGTTTCTTTCACGTTTTGGATTATGTGTGAATGTTTCAACTATGTCAGGAGTATTTATTCTCCTATTTGACATTCGTTGTTTTGAATCACACGATAAATCTTCATTCATACCAAGACAGTGGAGAGAATTTTCTTGTGAACATGAAAACAAATCTGATTCAGCGTGCGCATGCACTTGTGTATCTGGAAAGAGGTACGGATCACGTTTCTGTGATTAAAGATCAGTGATTGATCAACAATTTCTGTTTCGTGGACAAGTACAAGTGTTAATTTCATGATCTGATTTTGAAAAACACTGGGCATTGTCTGGATATGATTTAGGTTTAACGACTGAGTTATCGTTCTTTCCATGACCTACAAGAGGTGGATCATACATTCCATGATATACGCGCTCGGACTCGTACTCGGTCTCTGAACAATCGATGTGTAGGGGTAAGTTCTGAAGTTTGTTCTTAGCTGTTTTGTTACATGTACTAGTATATGTACATTCGCCATTATTTTCGAACGATCTGTTTTGATCTAGGCCTAAGTGAACAGACTTATCGTCTGTCGATCCACGCGTTAAGAAACTTGGTGTGAAAAATTTCACAAACCCATTAAAACCACTGGACAAGTTGTGTAAAAATGATTCATTTGAAGCCATTGGCTTATTTTCCTTATACTACACAATACAAAACAACAGTTAAAACTAGAATCGATATCCCTCGGACGGAGCCCCCAAAATATGTTACGGGCGGTTGCCCAATAGTCCCAGAATCAATTAAAAGGAATCGATTTCAGTTTTAACCGTTTATTTAATTACAATAATAAAACATCTATAACAATGATGACAATGCTTACAGGTCAAAATAGACCGCTCTCTCCTCCAAACACGTTAACTTTCTTCAGTATAAAAATCAGTACTCCCCAAATTACAACAGTCGTCAGTAATAATAATACCGTCGGGCTAACCCGGACCGGGACGTACTGTGACGTCATACTCATAACATAAAAATGACGTTTAGCGCAAAATCAATAGAACAATAAATAAGTATTACGCTAACAAAATAGCAATGGGTATATTTTATACATAATAAACATAGACTTATGCTAATTTAATATCAGTAAATGTACAAAAGTAATAATCAATTACTGGAATATTAATTAATAAATATTCAATAAAGATCTCAACTGTCACATTATACTCATGTTATTTGATTCGCTACCTGTTTTTCACATATGCGTGTATGATCGATAAGGTTATTTCATTTCTTTATACATTCCGTTATCATACAAGACAGATTTCTCCATTTCATCTAAATATATTTTATTTCCATAAATCATTTATAATTTATATTACCAAATGCTAAAACATGATTAAAGTCATTCCTATACAGGATTTGACGTTAACGTGTACAACGTCAAACTTATTCCATTCGCGAAGCGAATAACATGATTATGCCTTGGAATCTGTTAAAATTATAATTATGCTATAGCACAAACCAAATCAAGAATGCAAGATTCATATGTTTAAACGAATAGTTTTATGTCCGAGTTAATAAACACGTGTGTGAAAATTAAAAGTAACTCATTCTATAAACTACTCGCCAAAGCTGACTTCTTGAAATACAAGCACAGATAGCTTAGGAAATGCAACAACAAAAGGAGGAGCGGGTATCTACGTCGAATAGAACAACCTTATTTTATTGGTCCCCAGAAAATCGCGCTGAAATGTAGTGGCTTGATAGAAAATTAAGGTTCTTGTGTAACGCCGACTGAGAGGCCGTATTTACATTTTGTCCTCAGTGAGGAGTCAGTCTTTGATTTTCTATTTGGTAGCGTGAAATTCTCCTCATATCTTGAAATGAGACTCAAGTTCGTCTATTCTACAGTTTATTTACACAACACATCACAAATAAAAACATCCAGGAAAAATAATTCACAGTATATAAAATCCAATTAAACAATCACATAGAAATCCAAATCATAGGCAAAGTTAATAATCTAAGTAAAACAAGTATAAGTGAGTATATCGCTTTATATCAGTATTCTCGTCTATATATCCTATATTTATACCCCCGCAAACAAAGTTTAGGGGGGTAAATTGGAATCACCATGTCCGTCTGTCCGTCCGTCTGTCTGTAGACAAGATTTTGTCCGGACCATTTCTCAGAAACTGTTGGATGGATTTGTGTGAAAATTTATACACTTATTATTCACCATATGAAAGTGTGCACCTGAGATTTTCATCATGATTAGATGATTTTTTCTGCATTTTACAGTTTTTTTTTCTTTTTTTATTTTGTGATTTTGTTTGGCTCATAACTAGAAAACTATTAGACTTACAATCATCAAACTTGGACAATTTATGCATCTTGGGTAGACGGTGTGTCCCGTCACTGTGACCTTTAATTTTAAGTGATTCTTTAAAAAAACTAAGTCTTTAAAATTTTAAATTTCATAATCCTTAAAAAATGTAAAAATATGGTTGTATCCTTATTAAAAAATGCTAAATTAAGTAAAAACTTATTTTTTATGATATACTTTACAGCAAATTTTGTAACAAATGTTAATGATTTGAGAGGAATTCAGTTTGTCTCATGGGCATAATTATCAAGCACTGGTCAAGGAGAATATTTGATAGCAGAAATGTGCATGTCAAATTAGAGAGAAATTAATGAGTTCATTGTTGGGAGTTAACTGGCAAGAGCATCATGCAGTATAATCTTAATTCATCTCTTGGGAGTTGGGCAAAAAGAAATGGCCTTATAGTTGCTTGTGTTAAGAGTTCTTGATGGGTGTAGTTCATATAAAGATCTTTCAATTGGTGTAATGTAATTAAAACAAATTGATGTTTTAGTGTATGATTAAAACTGAATTAGTATTGTATACATGTAATATAATTAATTACACATGTGTTCATTGAAAAAAAAATTACATTTCAATTTTTATATACTTGCAACAAATTGCAGTCATGTCTCACTTAGAATTTCATAGTTTAAAGAATAATTAATTATTCAGTTTAAAGAATAATTAATTTTTGATTTTTTTTTATTAGACTATAGCATTTCAATTATTTCATAAAATATGCAATAAACAATTTAAAGCTGCAGATGGATATTTGTTAAGCTCTAACACAGCCAGTTTAGAATTATATGATGTATTATTTGTCTTAATCCCTACACTGCAAGTCTCTGATGATGTATGTACAATATTTTAAACAAGATAAGAAATGGAAATTAGATCATTGAAATCTGTGTCAATCTGTAAATCAAAGTTACTTGATTTTCTTGCACCCTAACCAATTTATGATTATCGAACAATATTTGATGGGCGTATCATGCTGTGGGAGGGCACTTTATTAGACAATAGTGAACACCTCTTACTAGGTCCATAAAATATTTCTGAATTGGCACCTACTCTGAAAAACCCGGCGGGGGTATTTGTCCCTATTGGACAGTTCTAGTTCTATGTTATTCTAACATTCTCTCGCGCTATGTATACTTAAGATCCGCTCCTGACGATCAGGGGCACATTATAAGATCAGGAGTCAATACTCAGGTAATTACGATCAGCAGGGGGTTAGATAAGAGGAGCGATTAATAGACAGTTAAGATTTATAGCATAAGTGTAGATAATGTGTGAACAATTAATTAAAGAGAAATGATATTAAAGATAAGATATTCTAAATCGTTACACTTGCCCTCGGACAGGTAACCACCATAAAATTACTTGTCCCACCTAAAAAATTGCTTGTCCCACTTCTTGCATATTATATTAAAAAAAACAAACATTCTTTTTTTCTCAACTGACTGATACAATAGTTCTTCACATTCATCAACTACTGGAAACAATGTTGTTCCGTTACCATCAGCAGTACTGTTCAACCACTTCTCAATAGCAAGGTCTGGTTTGAATTCTGCGAGAGAGGGGCCCTCTACCAGTTTTTGTAACTGTGACCATAAATTGTCTTGTGTTAAAGTGAATTTTAACCTTGTTTGTCCTGTTTGTTTGTTGAAGGGCAAAATGAAAACCATCTATCCTTCTGTGTTCAATAAACCAGAAGTGAAAAAAGAATTTGATAGATTACACGATCAGTACATACAGGTTCCTGCCGACAAAGCAGGTAACAACATTGTCTTCGTTTGTAAGACTCATTATATAAATTGCATTCTTGAAGAACTTGGATTTAATTCTACAAGTGGTAATCCTACTTATACATATACTTCTCTTTCTAAGGAAGAAATTCTTCAAAATCACCTGTCAGTTTTGAATACTTTTAATATTCCGCAGAGACAAAATGAATTTGAACTACCTTATATGTATTGGATTCCGAAACTTCATAAAGATCCTTACAAACAAAGATACATTGCAGGTTCCAGTAAATGTTCAACCAAGCCTCTTTCGTGACTTCTCACTAAAATTTTGACAGAAGTGAAAGAAAAACTTCAAGAGTACTGTACAACTATATACTCAAGAAGTGGTGTAAATCAGATGTAGATACTTAAAAAATCTTAAGAACTTTTGGACAATTTGAAATCAAAAGATTTTACAAAAATTTACAGCATAAAAACTTACGACTTTTCAACTTTATACACAACAATTCCCCACGACAAATTAAAATACAGGCTTTTTGATATCATTGACAGCTGCTTCTTCAACCAAAATGGAACTCGCAAGTTTACTTTATCGTGCCACACCTGCTGTGACACGGCGCCTCGGTTTACAAGGTCTCCTCCGAAGGACCGCCCCATTTAGTCGCCTTTTACGACAAGCAAGGGGGTACTGAGGACCTATTCTATCCCGGATCCCCTAGGGGAAAATGGTTCTAATGTTTGATTCTGATGCTGAACGTAATACTTCCTACTTAAAAGATACTTTTGAATTGTGAATATAAGGGGACTATTTCAAATTAAAAGTACAATGCCTGAATTAAGTGAGTTATTGCCCTTTTCAACATTTTTAAAGATTGAATTATTGATTAGTGAAAAAAAGATGTTCTCTTATAAAATTTTTTACTTAATATTTATCAGTACACGTATTGTAGGGCATTTTTCCTAAAGATATTGTTCTATGATGTATGTGAAATAAATGATTCTTATTCAGAATGATACGATAATTTGAAAACAGTTTTCAATTTACATTTGATCATTCTCAGAGCATTTTCTACATTGTGCATCATTCCGAGTATTTCTCCATCATCATAGATAGTTTCCAGTTTCCTCTAGACTGTTCAGACCCTGGTGATGAATCATGAGAAGGACCCTCATTCACATTGGCCAGTGGATTTTCAAGGGGAATTTGGATGCTTCCAGCCATCCTTCCCAGTACTTGTTGCAGGACGGATGTAAATACATGGAGAATTAGAGTCAAACGACCTAACTGATCCATGTATTTTGATCCGAAAGGACTCCTTACCCATTCCATTTCTTCTGCGCCACTATCCTCCTTATCGCTGCTATCCACAACCATGGCCGGAGACTGTTCCAGCACGCCAAAGCGTACTTTTACCTCTATCTCATTAAAATACTCCTGTGCTTCAGGAGAAAATCTGTACACTCTAGGAGTATTTCCTTCATGTAAACGAAATATCTCCTGATACACAGGATTTAATGACTGCAACAAATACTGAGATCTGAATTCCTCATTGGCTGCCTTAATCTTTCTGAAATTTTTTTTGCATATAATCATGAATAAAAATAAAGACACTCACTGTGAGGCTTATAACAAGGCAAATGCATTGTAAATATTAATTTTCCTCTACGTCTCTATTCTTTTTGTGCTTGCCATAAATGAATTTTATTCGATAAAAGAATGCTGTTAATTTTCTCACCATTTTTTAAACCATTAAGTTACAAGTATCAAAAAGATATCTTCAGTATTAAACACAATTTATTCATTTCTGTTCATTTCCGTACTTTAATAATAATAAATAATCTAAGCCCAATTAGAAACTGAAGAATGCAGTGTCGCCAGTACAAGTACCTGCTTAATTTATAAACTACAACTCAACCTCCAGAGTACATATATCCTGGCAACATCCAAAATAAAAATCTTTCAAACAAGCTGCCACTGCTCTCTTTCATTTCACAGATGATCTCAGCCATGCGATCTGGCTGAGTGAATCCTCCAACGCAAAGGCCAGTATTTGACATTTCAACATCTGCCTTGCTGGCATAAGCCACACTATGTCCCCTTCCTCCCCATGGGTGAGGAGTAGCTTTCGTTCACCTGTCTTACAATAATGAGAAAAAATCTATATATTCAAGAATTTCACAGTGTATAGAATAGTAGAATATATACAATAATTGTTGTTATACAATAATTGTCTGAAAGTAGCAAACTAAGTGGATAAGATGCCCCTGTGGTTTAAACTAACTAAAATGACAAAAATTACGTGTAGAAAAGCAGAACTATTCTGTAAAGTACACATCATTATCAAATCAATTGCGTTTCATAATTACTGATTTCAACAAGAATCAATACAATTTCTGACGCGGAAATAAAAAGAAACACAGTTTAAGGGTCATTATCCTCTGCACACTCATATGACATTTTTAAAAACTTTTATGAATTCCCAAAGCAAATGTATATTCAGTATAAAATACCAACAACTATAGCAAGACTTGCAGGGCAAAATTGGACCAAAAGGTACTTAACAAATTTATAAACGAATAATGGACATTTGTGTCATTAAGACTTATTTCCCCTTATCAGAGTATCAATGTACCTTAAAGACAAAAACTTCACGTATATTATATAGCAATATTTAATTACATATTCACAAAAAGAAATTGTTAAGAATCTACATGTGAATTGACTGTGTTCGTCGTATTTTATTTTCATGTGGGCTATCTGGGACTCGTATTTGTAATGAACATTTTTATTTTAATCCTTTAATCAAGATTGTGTGTCTACTGCTTCAAGCCAACACTAAAGAATCATTTTATACAAACATGACACTTTGATATTAAAATTCATCTAAAATTATTGTTAGAAACTTTATGAAACGTAACTAGTTAAGTGTTGAAAATGACTTAAATATTGAGAAAAAGACATGTCAAATTCTACACTCCAATCGCACCTCTACCAGTGGAGCTGGGGAGATGAGCATGAAACTATTACTTAAAAGACTATGTACACTTTGTAATAGCAATGATCATGTAAATGTACTACTGATCTTGTAATTTTATATTTTACATCAGATACGCCCCTATTTAAAAAATTTTCCTACCAGATGAATCCGCCTGGCTGCGCCTCGGCATGGAACTAAGAAATTGGCTAACTTAATCAGCACAAATGATCCCTCTTCTTCCGAGGTCTTTCTGCACTTTCAGAAGAGCTGTCTTTGAGCACTCAGAGACGTGAATAGGCTTTCCCAACTCCTGCGAAATAGTTTCTAGGGGGCTGCCCATTGCAAAATCAAAGGCAGGAGACTTTCCACTCCCTGGGTTTGCAACACCTATCAAAAGAAAAGAAAATTATCTGAGCTTCTGTTTGGAGATCAAGAAAATCAACTTAGCAGAAGTCTGCATTATATACTTATTTTCTTAGAATCAAAAGTTAATATTGCCGCGCTTAAACCCATCCTTCAAATGTCCATATATAGGCTTACATTTAAAACTCAAATGACATTGGGATGTATTTAAAAATTAAATTAATATGTATTTAAAATCAATCATTTATCTTTATCTTTTTTCTAATCTATAATTCATTTGTTATGCGCGATCGATCTTAGGTTTATGTTAGCTAATTGAGAGTTTATTTCATTGGAATTTTGAATTCATACTTTCGCAGTTCTTGTTTTTCCAAAGAAGAGGGATGTGTTTTTGTTTCAGCCTTGGTTCAAAAACTTTGGTTTTCAGAATTGGAAGTAGTTGATCTGTTAGGTAAGCCACACATGAACTTGCGAATTCCTCCAAAATCTCTTGTTACCTTTCCAAATAAGAAACCCTGTTTATTTCACTGAGTAGACCAGTTTTTGAAAAAATGATGACAATGTTCACTTGTTTTTTCAGGAACATTACTTTTCAATAGATTTCTTTGAACATTTTCCTTCAAATGCCGAACACAGAGAATATGCTCTGAATTTGGGAGACATGTTTTAATTGCATTGATGAGTGCAGTTTCCTCATCTGTGCCAAAAATTATTTTTCACAGTCTAAATGAAAATCTAAGGCGGACCTAAGTTTTGACAAAAAATCACAATATGTGGCATAAGAGCGATCCCAATGCAAAAAGACTAGACCCTTAAAATTGGAGAAATACCCTGCCCCTTGCGCACTAATTTTGGATTTTGATACTCCATACATATGACATAACAGGCCCCTAAAGTAAATGTCCAATCTTTCCCTATAATTGACCCATTCTGCATGCAAGATCTAAGATCAAGTATTTGTTCCTCAGAAAAGCAGATGACATTAAGAGGTTTGTTGTCATTATTTGCAATAAATGACTGAATGAAATCATTTGATTGAAGCTGGGAAATAAGAATTTGAATGTCATCCGCAGTATTTTGTTGGGATGAATGTTTTGGATTTGTTTTTGTCGAAAAGGTATTTTGCATTTCGGATGACTTTAATGTCAATAGGGTTTTCGGGATCAACTTTATTGACATTGCCAATGATATGAATGGGCTTTTTGCCATTTTTTGATACCTCCTCAATCACCTGCCTCTTAAGAATTGTAGTGCGATTGTAGGGTTGTGCAATATTTTCAGAATTTCCATGAACAGAAGTTCCAGGCCATTTTCACAAAATTATTCAAATTTTTTGATGTGTGAAATTTCAAATTGGCCTGGAATATTTTCAAATCAAGATATTCGCCTTTTGAAATTTGGATTGACTGCAGAGACTGAATAGTACCTTTTCATCCTCACAATTTCTAAGGAATCTGGTAGTGGATCCGAAGGAATGTATTGTTTTTTTTTTTTTTGCAAATTTACAAAGAACTTGCTTTTTTTTGTAAAGAACTTCCAAAACACCACAGTTTGCCATAACGAAATCTACAGTTTTTGTGCTATTTGTTGGATGCTATACCCCACAATCATCTACAAACTTGCACTTGCCATCTTAACCCGAACAATCTACAACAAAAAAGACATTTTCTTGTATACCCTCTGGAACACCCCCTGAAAAAATTCCTTATCTCCATATTCGAGATTAAATCTAAAAAATCCCTATTTTCTAAAAATTTCCCATGAAGTGAAAGAGATGGAGGGCTGCTGAAAGGGACATCTAAAGAAATGTCGGAAGAAGGAATGCAAGAAACAGATTTAATTTCATGCAATTGGTTTGTTGAATTTAGAGATGGAAGTGAGGGCCCGTTATACATGTTATAAGAAGGATTTTATAGATGGTCATATCATTATGATTGCTCTTCTTCCTGAATAACAGGTAAAGCCCTAAGTGCCTCTTGACAAAATGATTGTTATGTTTAATAATACCTTGAATATTTCTCCAAAATCACTTAAACTATTAAGGAAAAATAGTTAGTTGTGGAAGTCCGCCATACTTTTATACAAAATGATCCTGTATTTTAAGCAAAATTATGTAGTCCCTAGCAACAATAAATGTTGAACGCATTGTTTTTTTTTTCTTTATAGCAAAAACAAAATGATAATTTTATTAATAAATTAAATTTGAAATAAAATGAAAAGGATTAGATTTATAGTCAACCTACATTTATCATATATGTATGAAATATTATGAGTTTACAAAATAAACAGCCTTCTCATTCTAAAACATAGCTTTTCACCCACATGTAAAACACCTTTTTAAATGTATATGTAACATATGCCTGATAATACACATACTATATTCATCAACATATATGCAATGAGAGCTTTACAATACAAGTTAACCATAATTTATTTATGTACATTTGTATATTTAATGGGTGGTTTATAATACACACACTACACATGGCATGTGTTATTCATAAAAAAACATGTAAACCATTAGGTCATAAACGTACGTGTAACATGTGGTTGACTATACACATGTAAAACACTGCCGCGATCGAACATATTCTTCACGATTTCGGTAACAACTTTCTTTAATGCGCCGAGAATGAAGATGAGCATGCGCGGAAGTCGGTGGCGCTGCTTGGGTTTGGGGAGTGTATAAAATTTGACTCGGCGGTGGTAACAAATTCTGGGAATGAGTAGCTATACTGCTATAGTTAACTCTAACAGGTAAGGATGATGGGAAGGGATATTTTAAATTATCTGCTTGTATGCTATGACCTTGACAATAATAATTCGGTCAAACTAAATATTGAGTGCAAAAATACTGTCTTTTCTGTATTTTAATTGTCGGTCTAATTAACATGATAACATGTGAACGTTGAAGACATTTAAAAAACCTAACTTCGTTATTTGGTATACTTACATGCCAATTTTCTCGCTGCTTTCTTCGACCTCTTCTCAATGGAGTCACCATTTAAATTCAAACGCGTCCTTTACTTTGATTGACGTCATATCTTTAGAATCACTATTTTCCAAAAACGAATTAAGGGTTATGTTAAGGTTACTGTAACGGTAATGAACTGAATCAATGTACAGGGAAAAATCTTATAAATTGCAAAATTCAAAGATTTTCCTGACGATCGTAATAAACTGAATTTGCAGGTATGCATTAGTTGATATTTTATAGCAACCTAAAGGAAAATATAATGGATATTCATTATTAAAATTCAAGATAAAATGTTAAAAGTCTGCAAGAGGACAATTTACCGTTACGGAGATTTTCAATAACGGTGAAGTTTTATTAGCCAACAATTTTATTTCAATCAATGCTTTCCATAGTAAATAGAATGTAAATGAAATGTTGATAATGTATTACAATTTATTTTGGTTGTCAAATTTTAATTTAAACAGTTTCACTGACCCCGGACAAATAGTGTCCTTTATTGAGCGAATAACCCATTTTGGCGAATGAAAATAAGCTTTTTCGCCATGTCTATGATCATTTACCACACTTTTCTCTTCTAAATATTTCTTTACTTCTGTCCAAAAAGGTTTAAAAGTTTTATCCAAAATTTTTCCATTATTCGTCCTCAGGTAAAGAACCAAATTTGGATCATCAGAATTCCCAAAACCTCTCTAGATCCGTGCATGTTTAATATTGTTGGCTTTGAAAAATGCCCTCCCTCAAGACTTGTTCTTGATATTGAGCTATTAATATCAGTAATGATTTTACTGATTTAACTGATTGACGGCTTTGGCCTGTTACATGTATATATATATATATGAAGAACAGCTCTCAGGGGACTCATTTTCAAAGAAGCCATGAGAGAATTAGCTTTTTCCAATGAGAGATAAGAAATTAATTCAATAAATATAAATATATGCACTTAAAGAGGCTAAGGGTCAACAAATTAACCATTTCACTTAATTTTTACCTCTACTGGTCCGAGACATAGGATATAAAAAGGATATTTTAAAAAGATTTTATTTCTAAAACATATGACCGTACTGATGTAAATTAATTCTTTATTTTTTTTAGAAAAAGGACATTTTTTTCTGATTTGGAGAAATGATTGCAATATTTAAAATATTTCAAAAACATTCTTAATTTTTGGGGATGGGTGTTTCAGTGACACCAGTTGAGGTCCCCTCTTGAGCAGATGATACCTGTTGTAAAAAGTGTTTAAAACGATGAAAGGTTTAAAAAATTCTATTGTCTGAAACATGATTTTACCGGGGTTTTAATTATTGATTTAGAAAAAGACATTTTATTTTGATTTATATATAAAATATTTTAAAACATACATAATTTATTGGATGTATGTGTTCTTGTAACAGTTGTTATGGTGTTGTTTTCTAGAGGTAATACGTCTCAGTTTCTGCTGTTTAAACTGTATAAAAATTATGAAAGTATTCAACAGATTTTATTTCTAAAACATAAAACTTTACTGTTATGTAACTTCTTTGTTATTTATAATCTGTTTCTTTTCCTAGGGTTCTAGAAATAATGATTTCGATTGTAAAATAAGATTGAGTACGATCTTGTACCCTTATAAGGAAAATATTATCTGTTTGATTTTTTGTTGATATGAATATTATTATTAATATAGTAATTTAATTTCTCTTTCTTACCAAAATTCAGACCGTCGACACTGCATGAAAAAATGTCTACAAAATAAGTAAAGGTATTGAAAATGCTACATTTACAATGTCTTTAATTACATTTAAACATGCTACTAAAAAAAGAAAAAAAAAGAAAAAAGTTGGTAAATGTGATCTCTATGATATTTACTGCAAAGTAAATTTTTGTAATGGCCCAATTTACTACACCTTCACAAAATAATTAAATTAAATATTTATTCAAGTAAATGCAACTTAACGGAAATTCAAAGGTTGTCTTTGACAACATATTTACAAAAAGTTAAATATTATATTTACTACAGTAAATATATATTTTAAAAACAGTATTGATCGTCTTTGCGGGTGAATTAAATTTAAGTAAAGATCAAATTTAATTATAATTAAAGGTGTATAAATTTAACGCCTTGACTTTATATTACACATTTCTCATTTTCATTACAATTTTGTTGATTTTTTTCAAAAATTATATTTTTAATGATTAGATTGTGTTCATATCTGGATTCATGAAAGTTCCTCCTGCGATTTGATGTCAATAAATTACAAAAACTGCAAATTAAAACAAGAGGCCCACGGGCCTTATAGGTCACCTGAGTATCATGTAACAACTTTCCAGCGATTGCATTTGGTTCATGTTTTAATCCAAAAGCCATAAAATTCACAAATTTTGAAGGAAGCACCATTGCTTATCAAAGGACAGATTTCAAAGCATTAATTTATTTTTAGTCAAAGTACCCCCCTGGTACCCCTGACCCAGCGGCCCTGAAATTATCTATTTTGAAAGAGGCCCCTTTCTTCATTATAAGGCCAGCATTTTTTTTATGTTCAGGTTTAGTTATGAACATTAGAATAATTTTTTTTTAAAATATATGTTAGGTAAATGTGTAGACATTGTTCTAAAATTTACTTGATGCCTTAAATTATAATTCCTATCATAAAACAGACAGGGAGAATTTTATTGGGGAGTAGGGTTAACATTTTTTCAATTAAGTGTAAAATAATTTTTCTGGCGGATACAAATGATACTACATGCCTGTATATATTTGTATATTCTTGCTTTTTAATAGTTGAATTTTTTTTAATTTCTTCAGGTTATTGTTATTTCTTCCTCAAATGGACATAACTTCTCCCATAGTTTTATTCATTACATCTGATGCATAAGCAACCCTTTTCTGAAGAATGATGCTTAGACTGTAAGCTATGACAGAGTCCTAAACAATGTCGCTGGCAATATGCAATTGCTACCACGGGCAGTTTAAAACCTGGGGGAGGAAAATAATTTACACAGATACTTCTGAAACGAATACATAATTAACTCACCAGCATGTCATTGTGCAACAAAGTCGTCAGCATTTTATTTGTCCTTTGAATGGGTGAAACGTTTTGAATGGCATTCGTATCAAAGAATTTTACAATAAACCAAGCTATCTTCTCAGACCATCTGGTTTTATTTACTCGCCGTTTCATCTATAAAACCGGAAGTGCGAGTTCGTAAATTTGAAATCTCGATCCCGACTCAAATTTGACATCGGAAAGAAAAAAATTGTTTTATTTTTTTCTGAAAATTCAAAACCTTGAGCACAGGGTTTGTAAAACTGCAAATAAAATAAATCCTGGCCTTAAATATGTAATTAAATCATTAGTATTGTATATTAACCAGGAGCAAAGGATTAGATGTTCAAAGAATCCATGCATTTCACTATACAGTCATTAGAGCCCCCCCCCCCTAAAACAAGAACCCCTGACCCTGGGGCCATAAAATTCACAATTTTGGTAGAGGCACTCTTGCTCATCATAACTATGTACTTAGTTAGTTTATTTAATACCCAGGAGCAGAGAAGAAGATTTTCAAATAAATCATGTATTTTCACTATATATAATCAATAGAGCCCCACCCTAACACCAGAACCCCTGACCCTGGGGCCATAAAATTCACAATTTGGAAAAGGCAATCTTGCTCATCATAAATATGTACTTAGTTGGTTCATTTAATACCCAGGAGCAAAAAAGAAGATTTTCAAAGAAATAATGCATTTTCACTACCTACTTACTTAGCCCTGCCCTAGCACTAGAACCCCTGACCCCAGGGCCATGAATTTCACAATTTTGGTAGAGGACTCATTGCTGATTACAATCATGCAAACAGTTTGACTGCTTGATGTCCAGGAGTAAAGAAGAAGATTTTTAAAGATTGCATTAATTTTAGTGGTTTTGGCCCCACCTCCCCAGGCCCCAGGGGGGCAAAAATCATGAAATTCACAATTTTTGTTCCCCTTCACCCATAGATGCTTTGTGCCAAATTTGGTTGAAATTGGTTCAGTGGTTGCTGAGAAGAAGCTGAAAATGTTCAAATGTTAACGCACGACGGACGACGCACGACGACGGACGAAAACGGATAGCAATAGGTCACCTGAGTTTACTCAGGTGACCTAAAAAATCAGTATTTTTCTATTATAGATGTTGATTAATAATTTGTATTCGATATAAAATCTAAATAAATGTTGATAAGACAAACATTGCATGCATTTAAAAAAAGAACATCAAGATATACATGTCTGCATTATTGAATTTTATACAAAAATAAGATATAAGGAATGCTCGTGAACACACTTGACATAATCCAAGTATTCAGTTAACATTTGAACGTACCAAAGCTCTTCATACATTTTGATGAATCTATAATGTAAAAGTTTACTAAATAGATATAACTCAATATTTACAAACAGAAAGAAAAATAAATTTAAGAGTCATTGTTTAGAACCCAGTCATGATCACTGGCTAGTTTTGGGGGTATTAAAATTGAGAGTTTTGATTTTCTTAAACAGAAATAAAAGAGGAGAGTGTCCTTCATTGAAAAGAAGACAGGATGGTCCCAGGAGAAAAAGGTGAAGGTCAAGTCTTTCCTCCAGTTACCGAACGCCTACAAATTCATGAGTAGTGACGAGGGGGGAGATGATGTTGTGTCCCATTCATATTCATGGGAAAGTGAAAAATTTACACGCAGCAGGGGGTCAATAAGACAACAAGATCAATAAAATGGTTGTATAGAGCACTAAAAAGAAATTCTTTTACCTACTGTATTATTTTATTCTCTCAAGAGACTTATCATAACAATTCTAGATTACGGTACTTAATTTTCTTTTCTCATCAAGTTTTTAAAATAATTTTCTTTTTTCAAGTTTTTAATCTTAAGAAATATTATAACCTTATCAAAACTTGCAATGAACTTCAATTGCCAAGGTGAGCCTTAAAGGGGCATGTATACAGTTTCAACTAATTTTTTTGAACAATTTTAATGTTCACAATCCCTACCTAAGGCATCATTTATTGACTAGCAAAAATTTGAATGTCATTTGTTGATAAGCAAACATAATACAGAACTTTAAGCAGTCATGCAATAATCGGATGTGTGCTTTCTTTGACTTTGCAGTAATTATTTGATGTTCAGAGATGAAGAAAAATGATATTTAAAATTTTCTTGACTGAAATTAAGTTTAAAATGCAGATGTATGTTCAATTATTTAAAGGGTCGAAATTTTATGACTTTGCAGTTCCTTCTAGTAATGTAAATGATGATTTGAAGTGATCTCAGTGTCAATGTAGACACGTTTCCCGTGCCTTCGTCGGAAGTTTGGTCGAATGTTTGTGAAAACGGGTCGCAGGTTTTTGGATCTGCTGCTTGCATTAAAGTGTTGAAACATATCGTTATTGGATAGGCTTTGATTGAGCATTCATAGATTGTTTACCGGAGCACATACCTCTATCCTTGTTTTTCTGCAGCAGTTTTTATTACGGTCTAACCGGAACAACGCGCAGTGATCATTTTTAATGCTTACCGACACTGCAGTAATCATGTCACCGCTTACGCTTGCCAGGGGGTGCATTCAATTGACTGTAATGTAAGTTTACTTGCCTGTATGATATGACGTCATAGTTAGCTATTTGAAGTGATGTTTTAGAGATAACAATTTCTTTAAATCGATATCAAAGATTGATTTGAGGTCGTTAACTGGATCAAAATATGCAGAGGCATAATAAAAACGGAATTTTGTCCCTTCCCGGTCTCTGTATTTATCACAGAGGGTCAAAAACCAAACCCGTTTCGTCATAACTGTTGAGCATGCAGTAGCAGAGTGAAAGTGGAATGTAACGAGAAATCATGTAAACAAACACAAGAAATCGGAGTTTAAAAGCATTTAGATATATATAAGAATGAAAATCATATGTGATTCATGTTGGAATAAAGCTTTTGAAAAAGCTATGCTAATATAACTCAACAGTTTCTTCGTAAAATAAAAGCAGAGAGTGTTTACTTACCGATCAGCCATTCCTCTGGCGTTCGTAACAAAAACGATTCAAAAGGTCAACACTACGCTGCATGCTTTTCTTAAGTTCTTATTCTATTGATTTTGGAAAATGCTGCAAGAATCGTATAGTTTACGGGAATTGATGCATTTTAGGTCACCTGAGTAACTCAGGTGACCTATTGCTATCCGTTTTCGTCCGTCGTCGTGCGTCGTGTGTAAACATTTGAACATTTTTCAGCCTCTTCTCTGAAAACCCTTAACCAATTTCAACCAAATTTGGTATACAGCATCTATGGGTGAAGGGGAACAACAATTATGAATTTCATGGTCCCTGCCCCCCTGGGGCCTGGGGGGTGGGGCAAAAACCACTAAAATTAGTGCAATCTTTAAAAATCTTCTTCTTTACTCCAAAACATTAAGCAGGCAAACTGTTGGCATGAATGTAATGAGCATTGAGTCCTCTACTTAAATTTTGAAATTCATGGCCCCAGGGTCAGGGGTTCTAGTGCTAAGGCGGGGCTATATAGATTATATAGTGAAAATGCATTTATTCTTTGAAAATATTTTCCTCTGCTCCTGGGTATTAAATAAACTAACCAAGCACAAAGTTATCATGATCAAGAGTGCCTCTTCCAATATTGTGATTTTTATGACCCCAGGGTCAGGGGTTCTGGTGTTAGGGCGGGGCTCTATTGGTCATATAGTGGAAATGCATTTATTCTTTGAAAACCTTCTTCTCTACTACTGGGTATTAAATAAACTAACTAAGCACATAGTTATGATGAACAAGAGTGCCTCCTCCAAAATTGTGAATTTTATGACCCCAGGGTTAGGGGTTCTGGTGTTAGGGCGGGGCTCTATTAGTTATTTAGTGAAAATGCATTTATTCTT
The DNA here is from genome assembly GCA_003671525.1 of Saccostrea glomerata. Classification (NCBI taxonomy): domain Eukaryota; kingdom Metazoa; phylum Mollusca; class Bivalvia; order Ostreida; family Ostreidae; genus Saccostrea; species Saccostrea glomerata. The sequence goes on from PRKT01000326.1 coordinate 81,191, forward strand.
TGAAATTCTTATTCTCTGCTCCTGGGTATTAAAGGTACTTGAACACAGATTTGAAGTTATTATTTTCTGTATAATATTACGACTTGTATTTTTTAATAGCAATTTACACAAAAATTAATTAAAAATCTTATTTTGTTTAAAAGATAATGAAATTTCAAATTTTTCGGCAGGTTTGATTGACATATCGTTGCACTCTCACAAATTTAATTTTATTCTTAATCCTTAGGAAAAGTGGCAGTCTCGTTTTGTTTAAATGAAAAATATTAATACTATAATCCAGAAAATTCAGAGTAGACACGTTCGAAAGCAAAACAAACACACAATATATTGTCAGTCCGTGCAGTTGTGGTAAGCAGACTGTGACGATTGAACGCACCCGGTGAATTCTAAATATAAACAATAACAGAACTCGAGCTCTGTTTTACAAAAACTGTGTACATAACACGAGTGTGCTCGATTTGCTAAATTCTGCACTCATCTCTTAGTTTGGAATGACGATACTTGTGAAGGTGTTTTGCTTTCTAACAATTCTACTCTGAATAAAATAATTTTTCGTGATAAAAGTTTTAATATTTCTCATTAAAACACGTCAAAATTGCCACTTTTCCTAAGGATTAAGAATAAAGTTAAAATTTGTGAAAGTGCAAGGATGTGTCAATCAAACCCGCCAAAAAATTTAAAGTTTTAATAACTTTTAAACAAAATAAGATTTTTTATTAATTTTTGTGTGAAATGCTATTAAAATATATAATTCGTGATATTATACAGAAAAAATGAGAAATTATTAACTTCATATCTGTGTCCAAGTACCTTTAAATAAACTAACTAAGTATATAGCTATGATGAGCAAGAGTACCTCTTCCAAAATTGTGATTTTTGTGGCCCCAGGGATAGGGGTTTAGGTGTAAGGGCGGGGCCCTATTGATTATATAGTGAAAATGCATTTATTCTTTGGAAATCTTCTTCTCTGCTCCTAGGAATTAATAAACTAACCAAGCACATAATTATGATAAGCAAAAGTTCCTCTTTCAAAATTGTGAATTTTGTGACCCCAGGGTTAGGGGTTTAGGTGTTAGGGCGGGGCCCTATTGATTATATAGTGAAAATGCATTTATTGTTTGGAAATCTTCATATTTGCTTCTGGGTATTAAATAAACTATGTAATTAAATAGTTATGTTGATCAAGAGTGCCTCATCCTAAATTGTGAATTTTATGACCCCGGGGTCAGGGGTTTCCGGTGTTAGGGCATTGCTCTATTGGTTATATAGTGAAAATGTATTTATTCTTTGAAATTCTTTCCTTTGCTCCTGTGTTTTATGCCAATGATCCAAATATATATATTCATGATGAAGAAAAATGCACCTAGCAAAATGGTTATTTTTATGCCCCCGCCCCTTCCCTGGGTTGGGGTGAGGGAGGGGGTGGGGGTTAAAGTCTAATAATAAATTAATGCTTTGAAATTCGCTCTTTAGTGTTAATCAACTGTTTTATGATAAAATTTGCAAAATTTTGAAATATGAGGCCCCAGGATCAGTGGTTTCTTTGGGATGAGGTGTACAACTGGTTATAGTGCATTTTCTCTTAATGTTACTCTGATCTACCTCTGGGTATTAAGTAAATAGAGAAAGCATGCTAAGTCTATAATTATTATAAGCAATTGTATCTCTTTAAAAATTGTGAATTCCATGGCCTCTTGTGAAAAACATGAACCAAATTTAATTGTTTGAAAGTTGTTGCACAATACTCAGGTGACCTATAAGGCCCGTGGGCCTTTTGTTTTTAGTGTTGTTACGATTGTCGCCGACTATCGAAAAATCGTCCTTTAAAGGCCCAGATCGGCGACAATCGATTGTAAATATTATCATCGATAGATTGCTATATTTTTAAGCCGTATTTTCAAGCCGAGTAGGTTTAACTTTTATATTCACCAAAGGGACGACACTCTAATCGGGGGTAAACAAAAATGGCGCATGGATGTGAGGTCGACGCCGAATTTCAATTGTATCCATATCCTGGAGCAACAAGAACAAAAGTTTGGAGTTTTTTGGCTTCTGAAAAAAGGGGCGATGGGCCCCCAAGCAAGAACAATTTACAAATGGATACTGTCATTTGTAAATTGTGCAAAAAGTCGTATGCCAATAAGGGTAAGTTGAAGTTCGCGGTCACATGTCATGGAAGTCTACTCGTGCTGTCAAAATTTTAATGAACATTTAAATGTTTGCTATATCTTGCGTAAACAGTTCAAGCCTCAGTCTAGCTAAAACAGCAGACAGTTGGTCTATTAGTCTTAAGGAGCCAGTACTTGCTCTTGTCCTCTCTTGGTTCCCTGCTGTCTTGTAAGGACCGGTCCAGTACACCATCCTCTCTGCTTTAGGCTTCAGAAAACTGTAAGGTAATTTTTTTTAAGCAACTACTTAATATCTTGTCCACATTCAATTTATGTTGTCAATTTCAACAATAATTCTAATTTTTAAACTCTCATACATGTCAGCTCCGTTATTAGCAGACTTATTTTTATATTCATATGAAGCAGAATTTATGCAAAATCTTTTACGTGAAAAGAAGAAAACACTTGCTGTGGCCTTCAACTCGACATTTAGATATATCGACGACGTATTGTCTATTAATAATAATTTCCATTCCTACGTCGACACGATATATCCTGGTGAGCTTGAAATTAAAGATACCACAGAGTCCGACACTTCTGCTTCATACTTGGATATTTTACTTGAAAAAGACACTAATGGTAATCTAACAACCAAGCTATATGATAAACGTGATGACTTTAACTTTTCTATCGTCAACTTCCCTTACTTATGCAGCAATATACCTTCATCACCTGCATACGGAGTATTTATATCTCAGTTGATTCGATATGCAAGAGCATGCTCTACGTATGAACAATTTCTTAAACGAGGTAAATTATTGACAAGCAAGTTGATGAAACAAGAATATCAGCGGTCTCGTTTGAAGTCATCATTTCGTAAATTCTATGGTCGATACAATGACCTTGTCAGCAAATACAATTTATCATTGAATGAAATGCTGACTGACGTTTTTCATACCAATCGTTAGTCCATTATTTATACACTGAATTGACCACGGATTTTTTCCGTTATATCCTGATTATGACAACGAGCACACGGCGGGTGTGACCGGTCAGCAGGGGATGCTCACTCCTCCATGGCACCTGATCCCACCTCTGATGTTTCGGAGGTCCGTGTTTGCTCTGCTCTTATTTTGTATATTTGTTTAATGGACGTTGATATTGAACACTGTTCGTTATTTCCATATCCTTACATGAAAGATAGAAATTTTGTTATGCTATGTGTTACCTCAATGAATTAAAAATATAATATAATTTAAAAATTATAATATATAAAGAAAAAAGCATACTTGAACAGCCAAAGAAAAACAGCATAAGTTGGTAGTCAAGTGTAGAATTTTGTTTTTGTATCATTGTCTTTGATTTTATCTGTATTCCAACGTGCATTCTCCAAATCCTTAGAGCATTTATTCAATTCCTGAGCCAGTTGTTCACACTCTAAGTGTACAAAATCTGGATCCGTTTGAACACCTAGAAAATAAAACACTGTCAATACACTACAAGTGTAGGTATGCTGTACACTTACATGCTAAAAGCATAATTATTTATTTACCTACACTCTAGGTAACTAGAATATTTGACATAATGGATGTTACAGTATTATATCACTTAATTTAGGAAGTCTATTTATAAATGTTTGTGAATTACTGCATTAGTTAAATCATCAATAATACATGTATAATATACATGTTATTCTAACCTGAATTTTTTTATTTCACTTGCAAATGTTTTTCCTTATACATGTATAACACTTTAAATTATAAGCAAGGCATATTTGAATATAAACAAGATGTGTTTGTGAAACACTATGCGCCCGGCAGCAACAAAGTTCGAAAAAAGCTATTTTTAGCATAAAGGTCATACTCAAGGTCCCAAGGTCATTGACCTTGGTGTCATTTCAAAGACCTTGATTAGTAGAATATGCATACTAAATATGAAGTCTCTATCTTTTATGGTTCAAAAGTTATGGCGAAAGTTAAATTTTGCAGAAAAAAACTATTTTTAGCATATAGGCCACAGTCAAGGTCACAAGGTCATTGACCTTGATGTCATTTGAAAGAGCTTAATTAATGGAGTATGCATATCAAAAATTAAGTTTCTATCTTTCATGGTTCAAAAGTTATGGCGAAGGTTAAAGTTTGGGGACAAACAAACAGACAGACAGATAGACGGACAGACAGACAGGACAAAAACAATATACGCCTCGGATCTATCGATCCGGGCGCATAAAAAGGTATGTCTTGCATGTGTCTTTTAATTCATTGTTCACTTAAATTAACGATTGACATAATTTCACTAGCCCTTTTCTCCTTTCACCCTTACAAGTGGGGTTTGTTCAAATGATTAACCAGTATTTGCACATGTAAATCTCGATAAAAGTTTTAAACTGAAACTTTATTATTTAAATAAATGCATCTTTAATGTATGTATATAAATATAAAATAATTTAATGATTAACAGTAAAATTGACACATTAGAATGTGGTAAATATTGCAAAATGAATATTAATTTTTTTTTTTTTTTTGAAATAAATAGAGAGGGAAGGAGACTTAAAATTAACTTATGCACAGATTTTATAGCTATCTCACCGGTCACGGTAGCCTAGTGGTAGAGTGTTCGCTTCGTGATCGGGAGGCCCGGGTTCGATTCTCGATCGCGGCGCCGCGTCATACCGAAGACGTAAACAAAGGTAGTGACTGTTCATTCGCCAAGCGCTCAGCACTAGAAGTGAAAGTCACGGGTCTTTCGGATATGACCTTAAAAACGTAGGTCCCGTGTCACGGTAGGCGTTGGCACGATAAAGAACCCTCACTGCTCAATGGCCCTGAGTGCCGAGAAAAGGTCTAAATTTGAAGCCCTTCACCAGCATCGGTGACGTCTCCATATGAGTGAAAAATTCTCAAGAGGGACGTTAAACAAATATGCAATCAAAATCTATAGCTATCTCACCTCGATCAGAAAATGATGTCACTGTCATCCAAGTTTATGTCATTGCTTTTGTTGTCAATGCTTTTGTTGTCTCCTTCTGCTGTCGGTGGCAAACAGTGACCATCAAGGAGAAGGCTTGGTGCTTTTGTAGGATTTTCTTGCTTATATTTTCTGCTTCAGCCATTTCCTACATCAATATTAACATTTCTGTTAACATTGGGATATTCATGTACTACATGTAATGTTTGACATTTTAAATTACATGATTTACAAAATATGTATGTGTTTTTAAAATTTTTGCAATTTCCGCACTTTTAACTTAGGCAATTGGCCATACCTTGAATATAGAGATGAACAGTTTGTCGGCTCAACTCTTCATAAACCGCTGCACAGAATTTCGTCAAACTTTGCAGGTATTTAGGACACAATGCGTAGATGTGCATATTACCAGGAAATTCCGATTCTTTTATTTTTCCGGGAATTTAAACACTTTTCAACTCAGAATTTTTTGCCATATTTTGAATATAGAGATGAACAGTTTGTTAGCACCACTCGTCTTAAACTGTTGTACATAGTTTCGTCAACCTATGCTGATATTTAGGACATATTCCATTATTTTATCCCAAAGAGTTTTGACTTTTATTCAAGAAAATTTCTCAACCCCCCCCCCCCCCCCCCCCACTTCAAATTAATGTGTGGATTTGTATATTGTCAAGTAATTTTGATTCCATAATTTATCTAGAAACTTCATTCCACATTTAAATGTCCTCATATGCAAGACATTTTGATGAGAAGATTTTTTGCAATTATTGCCCTTTTTGATCTATACTATATATTTAATTAAAGTGCACTGTGCCTTTCATTAAATGTGTTTCACCGTCAAGTTATGGGGGAGCGTGGGGTATGTGAGCTAGCTCACTTTTTCTTTCATTTGTAATAACCTATCACAGGTCAGGAGTTTTAATCACATGATGAATTATTGATGTTTGCTGCGATATTGGACTATCTTCTGCAATTGATTATAAATAGAGACCCTCTGTGTATTTCGTATCATTCGTTTGTAGCTGATTGTCAGAGAAAGAAAGTAAAAAGAAGAAAGATGTCAGGCAGTGCAAGTGGAACTTTCTTCTATGAAGATTTGTTATTAATACCCGGGATAGTTTTTGAGAATGTATTAATCCTTAGGAGACAGGACAATAACCGCCAACTGATGACCATCAATTTAGCCAGGTTCCAGGTGAATAATCGGCATCGGAGGGCGCACCCGTACAGGAGATTGGCACGAAGATCGCCACCCCGGCCACCACCCCGACCTGCGACCCCGGCCTCCCAAGTAAAAGCCCGGAACCAGTGACAGATTCCCCCCTGTGCATGACAGAGTAGGAGGTCAGTAATTTTGTCCGTTGGTGCTGCCTGCAGACCCCAGCCTGTATTCTGTGTACAGCTCGAATTAGAGTGAGACGCTTACCATGCCCCTTGTGCAGGAATTCCGTCAAATCATTCATGCCACCGTCTTTCAGTACTCACTGTACTTCATCTCTTCAAGCTGCAATGATAAATAAAATAATTTTTATCTTAAGAATTTCTGTTACATATTGGGCAGGCAACATTTTTCATCTTCTTTCGCCTGCAGGCTGCAATAATTATCCAAAATAATTTTATTTTAAGATGTAGTGTATTTTCTTCTGTAGAGAAGTATTAAACACATAATAGATAGCTTTTATGAGTATATGTTTTAAATAAACTTGCGTGGTAATTCATAACACTTGTACAAATCACCTTTTTAAAAATTTGAAAGGACAGTTGTTTAGTTTTTAGCTCACCTGAGCCGAAGGCTCAAGTGAGCTTTTCTGATCACATTGTGTCCGTCGTCCGTCCGTCCGTCCGTCTGTCCGTCTGTAAACTTTTCACATTTTCGACTTCTTCTCAAGAACCACTGGGCCAATTTTGACCAAACTTGATACAAAGCATCCTTTGGTGAAGGGGAATTTAAATTGTTAAAATGAAGGGACATATCCCCTCGCAAAGGGAGATAATCAAGAAAAGAGGGTTGGTTCATTAAAAAAGCCTCCAAGTTCTGTTACGGTCTATTACGTGCTGTCGCGTTTTGTTGCGTTTATTCCGTTTAACTACGACCTACCAAGTTTAACATCCGCAACGTGGCCGCCGTGGCAAATTTTTTGACAGTTTAAAAATCTGGCACGGCATCAACGGCAATCGCGATGAGTTACGTTTGCCCATCCCGTTGCCCCACGTTTTCTCACGCCCACCCCGTTTTTTCCACGATGGCCTGAAACGTGATTGCCGTGGCTGCCGGGAACATAGTGTAAACGTAGCATAATTGTTTTTATTTTTAACATGCATGGCATTTCGATCGTGAGTGAGCAAATTAACTAGCAAATTATATAAATAGAATGTCAATATAAGGTTTATAAAAAATGTCTACCTCATCTGTAGCATGTTGGAATCTTCTACACCTACTAAAGGTGTCAAATTTGGGTCCATATCTTCTGGTGATGAATATGGCTGGACTACGTAGCCTTCGGCCGTATTAGTCGTGGTGGTGGTGCATGATGGTTGCATTGTAGTTGACGAGTAACTGAAAATTGTAAACAAATGTTAATAGCTATCTAGATCCTAGTTTAGTTTTCGAGTAACTATTACATATAATCAGTACGTTCAGTTCACTTGCATCACTTAATTAATGCTGTGACTAGAAAATAAAACGAATATTAAAAAAAAATATATGTTAATCGATTAAGTTTACGTATTCTACAAATACTAAAGTCAACTAGAGCCGAGCTCGTTGCAAAGCATGACGACCGATTTTAACTTACGACAATGTATCGATCTTACAACCACTTTCATGAATATCTCGTAACTTTTATCTTAGGATTATCGTAAGTTCAAGTCGTAGTCGTAAACTTACGATTTTTAGTGAATAGATGTGTGGCTCCGGGGCCATAAAACTTAGCCAGCTCACTTTTGAGATCAATCTAATAATCTCGGATTCCGGGCTTAACTTAGACCGTCTCACTTTTAGTGGGGTGTTGCTAAAACGCGGAACGGAAAACGGAACGGAACGGAAAACGGAAAGTATTATTTTGGATTAAATCACTAAAAATACATAAATCTACTCATAAACGATATATCTTATACATATTAAATTCCTCACTATTAAATACAAGTTGATTTGTTCATGACCAGTCTCTTATTTACGAAAATCGCTGATATAGCATGCAGTGACCTAGAGTCGAATTTGAAAACGGGGGGGGGGGGGGGGGGTAGACTTGCTCGATAAGTATTTGACAAAAAACAAAAAGATGACAATTGTTTGTTTCGGGAGGGGGAGGGGGGAGGTGTTAAGTCCCTAGTCCAACATCTTTCAGCACTATGTTTTTACACTAACTTACTACATTATATTGATTACATTAAAATGATTAACAAAACAACGTTAACAACGCGAGGGTGTCAATGAACATTCCTATAAAGTAAAAAGGTTACGACTGGAAAAGTGGGGGGGGGGGGTATTTGATATCTAGATGTCGAACCATGGAAAGAGAAATAGTGTAAAAAAAATTATGAAGATTACGTTTAAGGCAAACCTTTCCAGCAAGCTTGAATAAACACCTTTTATGTAACACTGGTTGTTAAAATTTAATAAATGGAGTCGCTTTCTATAAACTAGCATTTAAATTCTGGATAAATAAATTTTGAAAACGTTCCTGTGGGAGATTTAATGAAGCATCTTTACATTCAATGAAGTTAAAGTTTGCTTGTATGCGATGTTTGTGTGTGCGGGATGGCGTGAGTTTCAATTTTTTACCGCTGAGAAGTTGCAAAAGGTCCGCTCCCCTTTTTGTGTCCAATATATATATACAAGTGTTAATAAATTGATTTTTTAATGTGGCTCTGGTCCCCTACCCATACCCAAACTGTCCCTGCCCCTTTCAAGATTCATAGATTTGCTACTACTTGCATAATCTGAATGACAAAACTAGTGATTTTTGTCTTTACAAACATTGGCGTCGGAAGGGGGGGGG
>PRKT01000326.1:105947-118745 GCA_003671525.1 Saccostrea glomerata
ACCCCCCCCCCCCCCCTCCACTATGAGTGATGTACCAAAAAACTAATGGAAATTGGTACTAAAAGTAATTGACATTGAGAAAAGTTGCATATGTATGTGCGGCATGTTTAACACATGTTCCAGACAAATCAAAAAGAAGTTACATATATAGGTTCTGTTACCAAAACTAAAGATAACTACACGTAGTACGATTTTTGACAAACCTACGAGGGAGAATTTAACATTAATGTTGTACTAATTTTACTGTCACTCAAAGTGCTCACATACAAAACTCCGCAGCACTGTTAAGGCTTACTATGAGAAATCAACGGAAAATAAAAGTGCAAAAAGGGGGAATTTTTAAAATTGAATTTATTTTTATTCAGCAATACTATAATCACAGAACTGAAATACTTATGGAAATAGCATAGTATAACATACTCTGTACTGTGTAGAGTTTGGTCCCATCGATGGACCGTCACGTGATGAACGCATAGCAGGTACACGGAATGTAGGTCAATAACAAATTTCAATATCGCAAGGGCATACTCAAATTGAAATTAAAAATTCAAGCTATTAATTGTTTCTGTGTACTTTGTAGTTTCTGAAAAGTGCTGCTGCTTCGAATAAATTCGTGTTTTAATACTTAAATATTTAAGTAAACAGGCCAATGTCGAAATATGTTAGAATTTTACCAAATATTTTGTGTACTTATAAAATAACGGCCTCGATTTAAAGAAAGCAGCAGCACTTTTCAAGTTAAGGAATATATCCTTTATCTATAATCAAAAAATGGTTCAGATCTATGCAGTGTATGCCCTTGCGAAAATACGATTTTATTAGGCACCTCGATGTAAAACATACGTAACCTGTACATAAAACACGACATAATTAATAAAATACATTCTCCTTGTAGTTATTTAACAATCGCACTAAACAAAGGCTATAACTTGGTATTAATCGACTATTTAAAATCTGTAAATATTGATTAAAAAATATATGAATAAATAATCAACAGCAGTAGTATAAGGGGTCTGGCCGGCTGGGTCAACTGAGTGCACTTTTGGGCTGAGGGGGATGGCTGGGTCAACAGAGTGCACCTTTGGGGCTGTGGGGGATAGGCGGGTCAAGGGAGTGCAGCCCCTGTGGGGGATAGGTGGGTCAAGGGAGTGCAGCCCCTGTGGGGGATAGCCGGGTCAATTCAGTACATATGTTGCATCATCTTTTTATATCTATTGCATCATCTTTTTATACCTGTTGCATCATCTTTTTGATACCTGTTGCATCATCTATAAGGGGACTGTGTAGTGCAGATTAGACGGGTCTAGGGGATAGCCTGGTCAATTCATTACATGTAGCCCCCTAAATACGGGGTGATTACACTGAGTTTACATTTTACTATACGCTGCTACTACGATTCATAACGCTGCTACTACGATTTTGGCAACAACTCAAGAATGTCATTATGACGTCACGCATTCATTCACAGTCTAGACGAGCTAGCCAGTTCAAACTGGATTTCCTCAAAACAATAACAAATAACAAAAGACCAAAGCAAAAGAACACAGCAATTTTATTCAGAATGAAAATACAACCATTTACTTCTTCTTCTTCTGTGCCTTATCAGTCATCAGGGGTAGTTTCCTCTTGGGTTCCTGAGGCTTTTTCTCCAGATTTTGTATTTCTTTGACAAATTGTTGATCCTCCTCATTCTCTGTACACTGATTAGCCCAATGACCAGATTTTCCACACTTGTAGCACGAATCCTGTTTTTTTCGGGGACAATCTGGGGCCCAATGTCCTAACTCGTTGCAGATGAAGCATGGATCCGTCTGTCTGGTTTTCTTTTTTTCCCTTGATCCCCTTTGATTTTTCTGGTAAGTGCTTCCTCCTTTCATTTTGGTGATGTAAATTTTCAGATGATTCAGCTGGTTTTGAACATCACTCACCTGTTGTTCATATCATTCATCTTGTTGTCAAGACCAGACAGCCTGTTGTCAATTCCGTCCAGAGTGGTGTTTAAGTGGTTTTCAACATCACTCAACTTGTTACTCATCTTGTTTTCCAGAGCGGACAGCATGTTGTCAATTCCTTCCAGAGTAGTGTTTAAAATGCTCATATCTTCTTTATTCATGTATCCTTGAAAACTATAGGGGGCTCCTACATATTCTTCAGGTGTCACATAGCTGGGGTTGCCTGGAGTATTCATCATTGCTTCTTCCATAATATTTTTTTCACCTCTGTCAAGTTCTAAATGTCAAGCAAGACTGATCCTCAAATCCCAGCTCCGCTTTATATACCTATCTGTTGCATCATCTTTTTTTATACTTATTGCATCATCTTTTTTCTACCTGTTGCATCATCTTTTTATACCTGTTGCATCACCTGTAAGGGCGTGTGCAAAAAATACCTTTTACCTACGTTTTATAAGGAGGGGTATAAATGAGAAGAAAATTCTGATCCTTTCATCACAATCGACTATCATGTCAACTCTGATACACACTAACTCTCTGATTTTAAATGGGTATGATTGTTTAGTACGATGGGCACAAAACCACCAAGAATCGCTACCCCCGGAGGCAGAACAAGTATTTCAGGAAGCGAGCACTATCATGGAAACCCTTCAAGATTTATGGTTACAATGCCTAACCTTATCACATCATGCGACGACCATGGGGAGACTAGCTACCATACATTTTCTATGTCGACATATGAAAACAATTCTGCCCCAGAAATGGTACGGACTGAACCTGCCCCGTTATTTCGGAAAGCCTTACAGTTTCCTGACCCATCCCCAAGCGGCCAAAGTGATTTTACTGTGGCAGTACATAGATGCGATGGAGAAAGTATGTATTCAATACGGAATGAAATACCTGGAAATTTCACACAGGCTAGGAAATCCGTGACTTTTAATACCAGCCTCAATCAAATCTACGAATACCCCCCGAAGACCGGAGAAGTCCCTGGATGCAATTAGTAGCGGATCGAATACGATTTCGGAGGAGAATTCCACAGTTAGAAGCTTTGTTAGTTTTTAAGAAATAAAATAAAAATCTCCTAATACTACATCAGTGTTATGTTATTGTATGACGTCATAGATACACTCGGGTTCGGCCTTTCCCCACTTCGATTTTGCTTTGTCATTGTGATGGGGCTTTTTTTTTTATCACATGACCAAAAGCGATTTTTTCTTTTAGCCAATCACATTTCATCACGTGATTGGATTGTTGATGTTTTGCCGCAATTGCAGTATCGTCTGCGAAATGAAAAAAACCAAAAAAAAAAAAAATCAACAAAAACCAAAAACCAAAAAAAGTGTTTTATACAAACGGCTCTTTAAAGAGCCACCAAATCTTTAGAAAAGTTGCCTACTTAAACAGTCAAAAACGAAACGAATTGTGTGTGTCTCTCAAGTTTATAACACCAGGTCACTTTTTTTTTTATAATTTTTATAACTTTTTTTTTTAAAACTTTATAATTTTTTTAAACTTATAAAACTTTTTTTAACTTTTAATAATAATAACCCCTTTTTAAAAAATTAATTCACATCCAAACACACATTTTTACATTTATTTTTTTTTCATCAAAACAACAATTACACATACACATACATACACACACATTTTTAAATTTATTTTTTTTTCATCAAACAATAACACACACACACACACACACACACCCTTACGTGTAAGAGGTGCCAATTCAACATCTGAACTCCCCACCCTGCAAATGGACACTAGCCTTAATATCAACGCTATTCAGAAAAGAAAAAGACCATACGTATTATTTAAGTTTTAAGATTGTAGTTATTGGATGCAATTGCTCTTTTTTTAACTTTAACTCTGCACCTGCTAAATGAGCACCAGAGTTACACTCCAAATGAACACGTCTTTTACACCCATTCAACTGAACATTTTACATACACACCATCAATATAACACCTGAAACACATATACACTCCCTCAATTCAACACTCTTATTACACTGTAAAACTTAGAACCTAGCGTCTCCAAAAACGACATAAACAGCATAAAACTTTGGCATTCCATACTCTTCTTCGCTTTGCACAGATTCAAGGAAAGTTACATTTTTTATGTAATGAGTATTGATAAAATACATGTAGCTTCTGAAGAATGGTCTTTCTGTCTTTAAAGTTTCTATACATCTAATTTAAAATCGTATTAAATAAAAAAAAATCACCCATTGAGGGATTTGAACATATGAACTTTGTACTACCTCATGACATTCGAATGTGTTTTGGCAGATTTTATCCTTTCAAGGAGAATCATGTATACTGCAAAGGGACTTTCCCATATACAAAGTTATCATGTAAAAAATTCCAGACTTTGGAACGTATGCCAATAGACTACCAATACTGCAACTAGAATGGATACTGTATACTGGTTTATTTCTTCAGGTTTAAATGAAGAGCAGTCCTTTACTTTTACACACAAAGTATTCTCGCGACAGTATTTTCTGTCTGGAAACAAATTCGTTGATCCGCCAAGATGGCGACCACTTGTCGTGGCAGCCATTCCAACTTTTTTGAAAGTTATTTACACCTTATATATCAAAATTCTATACACATAGCAAACAAAATTAGGGCATATAATATACATGTGGTCTACCACTTGAAGCAGAAATATTTCACTGGTTTACGTCATACAGTAAACACGTATGGATGTATTCAAACAGCCAAAATAACACGTGCTCGCCTTGCCATAAGCCAACCTAAAGTCCTTTGTTAAGAAAATCATAAACACCATACGTATCTTTAAAGTTTAAAAATTGTATTCTTTGAAGCAATTGCTCTTTTTTAACTTGACTCTGCACCTGCTAAATGAACACCAGAGTTACACTCCAAATGAACACGTCTTTTACACCCATTCAACTGAACATTTTGCATACACACTATCAATATAACACCTGAAATACATATACACTCCCTCAATTCAACATTCTTATTACACTGTAAAACGTAGAACCTAGTGTCTCCAAAAACGGCATAAACAGCATTAAACTTTGGCGTTCCAAACTCTTCTTCGCTTTGCACAGATTCAAGGAAAGTTACAATCTTTATGTAATGGGTATTGACAAAATACATGCAGCTTCTGAAGAATGGTCTCTCTGTCTTTAAAGTTTCTATACATCTAATTTAAAATCGTATTAAATTAAAAAAATCACCCATTGAGGGATTTGAACATATGAACTTTGTACTACCTCATGCCATTCGAATGTGTTTTGGCAGATTTTTATTCTTTCAAGTAGGTACATGTATACTGCAAAGGGACTTTCCCATACAATGTATTCACGTATAAAATTCCAGATTTTGAAACGTATGCTAATAGACTACCAATACTGCAATTGGAATGGATATACTGGATAATTTCTTCAGATTTAAATGAAGAGCAGTCCTTTACTTTTACACACAAAGTATTCTCGCGACAGTATTTTCTGTCTGGAAACAAATTCGTTGATCCACCAAGATGGCGTCCTTTTGACAGGGCAGTCATCCCAACTTTTTGAAAGTTATTTACACCTTTTGATACATGTGATATATCAAAATTATTTACACACAGCAAACAAAATTAATGCATATAATATACATGTGGTCTACCACTTGAAGCAGAAATATTTCACTGGTTTACGTCATACAGTAAACACGTATGGATGTATTCAAACAGCCAAAATAACACGTTCTCGCCTTGCCATAAACCAACCCAAAGTCTTTTTGATTAGAACATCAAAAGCACCATACGTATCTTTAAAGTTTAAAGAGTGTATTCTTTGAAGCAATTGCTCTTTTTTAACTTGACTCTGCACCTGCTAAATGAACACCAGAGTTACACTCCAAATGAACACGTCTTTTACACCCATTCAACTGAACATTTTACATACACACTATCAATATAACACCTGAAATACATATATACTCCCTCAATTCAACACTCTTATTACACTGTAAAACTTAGAACTTAGTGTATCCAAAAACGGCATAAACAGCATAAAACTTTGGCGTTCCATACTCTTCTTCGCTTTGCACAGATTCAAGGAAAGTTACAATTTTTATGTAATGGATATTGACAAAATACATGTATCTCCTGAAGAATGGTCTGCTTTTTAAGTTTCTATGCATCTTATTTACATGTAAAATCGTATTTAATCAAATAATAAATCACCCATTGAAGGATTAAAACCTTTGCCAAAAAAGACATTATATATACGTGGGGTATCGCTTTTTCCAATCGACCTACTTTGAGCCAACAATATACACGCAGATTTAAAATTCCTGAGGTATTGAAAGCTTTTTCTCTTTTTAGTGAGCTTCTTTGAAACAAAAATGGAAATTGCAGTTTTAAAGAAAATCCATGTCTCCAATGGTTAACATCAAATAATTTTTGTTTCAAAGAGGCAGTTTTCAAAACAATGCATCCTCTTATAAAAAGCACAAAAACTGGAACATTTTTCTGTGTGGTAAATTTACGTTTCGCTTCATGACAAAATAAAAACCGGTATTGAGTACCCAAATACATTTCTTAATTGTGCAGTAAAAATTTTTAGGGGAGAACTTACGTTATTTTCTTTTACTTATATTTTTAACTGCTACAGCTTTAGATAAGTATGACATTGGAAGTGCAACACTCTCTTTGGGGGTAGATGAGTGCGCCCCCAGATTTGCATCAACCATAGAGAAGCTGTAGAGTTCTCTATTAAATGATTAAATGATTCAATCAAAATCAGCATCTCATACTCTGAACAGCAGTGTCATGTGTGTTTCACCTCCTGATTTGGAAGTTTATTAAGGAATCACTGTCTAGTTTTGAGAGTTGCCAGGGTATCAACAATAGTGGGAAACATGGGATAATTTGCAAAACGGGCGAAGCCCGTATTGCTAAAATTATCCCATGTTTCCCACTATTGTTAATGTCCCTGGCATACTCTCATAACTAGACAGTGATTGCTTATATTTCCATTTTATTACGAAATAAAATTATAGACTTAGACATTAAAACTGTACACTAATAGATTTAGATTACACAAGGACTTCCATGCCAAATTCAATAGTCCTCGCACAATGACGTCAAACACAAAAGCAGCCGCACGAGATTTACATGCATATTTGGCTTTTTAGCGTCCGATACAGAGACAGATGCGCACGAGATTTGCATGCGTATTAGGCCTCCTTAGCTGCTGACCTATCGACCTGCCTAATTTACATTCCGGCAGAATCATCAAGAAATAAACTCCGACAATTTTCAAAGAGTTATCAGATAGAAAAAATAAATTAGAAATGAAAATATTTTGATTTTAATGAAAATTGCAACAGTTTCGCAGATATAGCCTGCATGCAGATTTATTTTAAAAATCAGTTAAGATTTTACAAACGGGTAGAAATGGACGCGGAATTAATGATGTCGCCTTGTCGCGAACATATAGAAAATAAGCATCACAGATAACTGAAGGGCTTGTTATTTCTGAAGCATAATAGTTAGCCTGATAATTTCATCTGTATTTATTTTTATAGGTGTGCATCTATTAATTCATGGGAAAATGGGGGGGACATGCTTAGCAAAGTATTTCCGGGTATATATGCATAAGTATCATGAAGCTGTGAAGAGCTAGGGTCATTCTATCGAAGTCCTCTTCCTGGAACCTCTATTGTGGAAATAGAATAGACACAAAACCCGTGGCTTGCGACGATGGAAACACCGGGGCGCAGAAAATGGCACTGAAGACGATTAACAACTGTCGATTTTCATATTCGATTAGATCTAAGTAACAAAATGGAATTATTACGAATGTAAAAAATTCATATTTCTCAATAATTTTTTTTTATTGAGATTGATATGTTGAAGTGGTACATCCCTCCTTATTTATATGTGATGGGCATTGATGCGTGATAAATGATAATCAAAATGATTTGAATTGCATACCGTCGCCACGATTTTCAATAACGTCAAAATGCATAGTGATATAACTGATGGAAAGTCATTCTGATATGAAATGAAAGTCATTTTGACTATGGGATTCTATCGTAATGACAATAATATAGTCAATATTAAGTTGCTAGTCTACTCATTATGAATATCAATCAGTCACTATAGACTATCGAACTGGTCAGTGGGATTTTCCTCCAGTCGTCAACATGAGTTCAATATATTATCAAAATGACTAACTACACCCTCATCTGGAGGACAATAAAAGTGATTTTTAGGTCCAAGTGACTAACGTAGGTTTTCAGTGATCGAAGGGATGAGTAAATAAATCAACAATGCCGCCGTGGATCAATCGCCGAGTGGTTGAATATTTAGCTGAACGCGTGCCATCTTTCTATTAATATCTATTAATGGAGTCTGCATGCCACTTGAGCGTGTAACAAATATTATGATTATTGTAAAAGCTTAAAAATCATTACAAATTAAAAAAAAAAAAATGTTATTAATAATATAGAATTTTTTGTCATTTTTGGATGACAAATCTTTGAAAGCCGTATCTGTTACAAACTTGTTTGATATCAATCTCCCATGCAGTGTTCTCGTTCGTTACTCTCTCGGACCAGTTGGCTCGCGTCAAAATTTTTGACATAAAGTAAAAACATGATATTCCAAAGATTATTTCAAATAAGACTAAAATCTCTACATCTACTTTGAACCTTAAAGGACAAAAATTAGAGCAGTCATTTGAAAAAAAAAAACACGCACTATTTCTCGTGCGTATCACTACAGTATACGCGAACGAGCGACAGAAATAAAAATTATGCATGAGAAGATGGGAGATATGGTAAAGAGTGATTTGACAATACGTCGGAATGCAATATTTTATCTATCATGGCCAAAAAACCCCCCAAAAAACATAAGTGTTGAAAGATATTGAAGAGTCAGAGGAATATACAGTAAACAATAATTAATTGTACATAAATATCTATTAAGTAGGGATGACAATCGAATACAAAATTGCCAACCGGTTAACCGAAAGACGTTTCGACCGATTAATCGGTTAATCGTATCAAAAATTCATATTTCATTGTAAGCCCTATTCTCAAATAACCAAGACTATTAAATGAATGCTATGATGGTCAAAATCTAGATAGAAAAATTCTTATCCCCATTTGTGTCGAAATTCGATCTGTCAAAAGATAATTTAAAAAATTTTTACCATTGATTTACTTTTCAGTAAGAAACATATATTGAAGTTCTTTGTTACAGCATAGATGTTAAACAGAATATCTATTAATTCTTTTACCTCCAAAGAATGCAGTGTACAGTCCCTTGAAAATTATCAGGATTATTTTAAGATCAGGATAAGCTGCCATTGTAACAAATCAATTTTGGCCCTACTCGGAAAAATGACTCAAAGGTAACATTATATCACAATTTTGTATATCGAAAAGTTCTCCCTATGTGAAAACCTATGTAACTTACTTTCTTAAACCCGCTTTTACCAGTACGGACATAAACTACCACGCCCCAACCCGTTTTCGGCTTACGACAAGGACAAAATGGAGACTGGAAGTTATGCATATCGATATCCGAGGTGAATGTATAATCTTCGTGAAGCCATCTTTCAGTAAAAGAAAGGATAGTGTGATTTGTGAAGTTCTGCTTCAAGTGTGTGGATCTTATGTGTTAAACTTTGAATATTTAAATCAGCAAAATTAAATCTATTTGGTATGTTATTTGATTGAAGTACTTGTTCAAGGGCGGATCCAGCAATTTTTGAAAGGGAGATCCAGGTCGGCGCCCCCTAACACTCATATATAGTCAGTGCCCCCACCGCCTACCACTCATACATAGAATTACACCACAGGTACTTCAGGCCCGTATCAACTGCTTACAAAAGCTCTGAAAAAGGGGAGTCTTTCTCTAACTTTTCTTTCAGTGCATGTATTTGCGTGTTTTGACCGCCCGGCAACGAATTGTGTGTGTGGGGGGGGGATCCTTAACTGCATATATTAAGTACAGCAAAAGATTATTCTCAGAAAAAGTGAGCTCCCCGCCGCGTATTAAGGAGGCGTTTTCAACTTTTTCGTCGTTGATTAAAATATCCTCATACTAGAAAGAGAGAAAAAATAGTCTTTTGCACACTCCCTTTAATGAATTTTTTTGTGCATAATTCTTTAACTTATTTACTTCAGAAGATGGTCCAAAAATGGTATTTCACCGCAGTTCACCGGAATCTTCTGATGATATCAAATTTTAATCTTCTTGCATGTTATTACTATCATTAAAGTAGGCCAGGGCCTTGGACAGGGGAGTGAAGGTATACGAATGAAAGCAAATACGCATGACTCTATCTAGCGGGCAGAAAAGGCACAGATTGAACTACTTGTTTTATTCAGGGCCATGTACTGAGCCAAAAATTTCGATACGATACAATATTTTTTAAAGCGATATGCGATATATTGGATTCTGAAACAAGTCCATCAGAAAAGGCTTCTAAATCATTTTAATGCATACATTCCATAACAATTAAGTGTTTTATTACCCATTTTTAAGTTCTTGTCTCATTGCCTTTAAAAATAACATTCAAATTAAATCTTTGATGACAGTAAAATCAACATGTTCAAATAAATTTCTCTTCAGATAATTATATAAAATTTTATAATTTATTTTAAATTATAAAAACTTTATATTCCTAAGAATTTATATAATTATTGAAGGTTTTAATTCAAAAAAGTAAAATATAATCATTGGTGATAAAAATTCCTATCTTTTAAACAGAATTTGAAGAAAAAATGTCTGTCCGATACGTATTGGAAGTTACTTTCCGATACGATATTTTTCTTGAATATCGACATATTGATACAGCCCTAGTTTTATACTGTTCCTTAAAATGAAATTGAATAGCGAGTCTACACATCAGAATTCCGGCATTATTACTAAAGGAACAGTGTTGCTGTATTGTGTACAGGGGATGATGACAATGACTTTTACCTTTTACACGCCACATGAAAGAGTAAAACTCGACGTAGATGCAGAACTGTAGCTCTCCGAAAAAAATATATTGACAAACAGGAGAGCTGTAGTGCCACCAATTCTAAAAAGGTGCGCTGTTTCTCGATTTATTTCTCCATCTTTTTAAACAGTCATCTCAAAATATTACTAACCGAGTGTTCCTTACATATTCATTCACTGTTTCCACAACAATTTATTCCTTATAATTGTTGTTAATAGACCTCCTGGCCTTGAAATTAAGATCATAGAAAATTTCGACTATTTATACTGCCATTTTGGTTTGCAAGATAATTCGGTCCAAAGCACTTCGTGCAGATGTCAACTACCAGAATACTTCATAGAGGAGTAAGGAATTTCTTAATATCTATCTTTTTCGCGATTGAGGTTATTGGAAGAATTTATCCAAAACTAAGCGCAACTTTTTGTATGCAATAAATACACAGTTTTAAAATGGGTGTCTGTACTCTACGGTGGTCTGTCAAAATATTTTTTTATTCGTGGAGTTACTGTCATAAACGGAAATATTTTGCTTAAAAGGAAAACTCGATCTTGGACTATAAGCTAATAAATCACCCAGATCCATGATTCCAAGTGCATCTGTATTGTATTTATTACAAAATATGTTTACACAAAACGAAATTCTTCACCTAACGGAAAAGGAAAATGAAAATATCCTGGAATGCGTCAATTTAAGCGTGTTAACACACTAAATTGATATCCAACGCAAAATATATTGATATTGAATGGCATTTAAATATTTTTTTTAGAATTGATTTTAAACCTGATTTTTAACAACTTTAAAGAAAGTAAATTAATAATAAGGTAATGAATACCTTTGTCTCTATTTGACTTGAACGTTTTTCTCGCTACATAATACTAGTTAAACTTCCAGTTTCTTTTCCTATTTTTACCTTGAACAAAGAAATGGATATAACAGAGCTTTAAACTCGAATGAAAACAGAGTTTTTTTCTAAGATTATATAGACTTGTTAATACTTTATTCTCAACAAGAACCCATCAAGAAAAAATATATAAGATTTTTCTAAGATCATGAAGTATTAGAGAACTGTACTCAATGAAGTTTAAAGCCATATATGGCGTAACTGATCAAAAAAATATATTTTTTTAAAAATACAAAATTAAGTAAAGAAATATAGTCAATGCATTTAAATCAAAGCTTTTCATAAAATTCTGAACACGGAGAACACCTCGTTTCATCTAATAATACAATTTTATCTTCTCTGTAATGTGTTATTGAAATCTTTTGTATTTTCTTCCGAGTCGGAGAAAATTCCGAAAATCCAAATTAAATTGTGATATCTTTATAACGCAAATGACTTAGATTTTGTAATTTATGGAAAAGTTCTATCTTTATATAAAGTAATGATACAAATTATATGTTCTTATAATTTTAGTCTAATAATTTCCATTGTACATACGCCATATATGGCTTTAATGTATTCATTCTTTTTTTCAATAATGCATTCACTAGGTCACCTGAGTTAACTCAGGTGACCTATTGCTATCCGTTTTCGTCCGTCGTCGTGCGTCGTCCGTCGTGCGTCGTGTGTTAACATTTGAACATTTTCAGCTTCTCTGAAACCACTGAACCAATTTTAACCATATTTGGCACAAAGCATGTTAGGGTGAAGGGGAACAAAAATTGTGAATTTCATAATCCCTGCCCCCCTGGGGCCTGAGGGGTGGGGCCAAAACCACTAAAATTAATGCAATCTTTAAAAATCTTCTTCTTTACTCCTGGACATCAAGCAGTCAATCTGTTTGCATGATTGTAATCAGCAATGAGTCCTCTACCAAAATTGTGAAATTCATGGCCCTGGGGTCAGGGGTTCTAGTGCTAGGG
>PRKT01000326.1:127351-147351 GCA_003671525.1 Saccostrea glomerata
GATGCGATGCCATTTTTATTGCATATTGTAACCGCTTTGTTGAAAATTAGGTCAAACTTCAATGGTCATGGGATTAAAAATCATAATACATTTGGAAATGCTTGTCACAGGTAATGCACGTGTCAAATAGGATTGTCCAATCTTCACTCCTTCAAAAGATAGCAACACTGATGAAATGTTTGAAAATTAGGTCAAACTTGAAGGTTCAAATTTGGGGTCAAATATCATAGCATATTCGGGAAAAAAAATTGACACAGGTAATGCACTTGTCAAATATCAACGCCCTATCATATATCATTCAAAATAAATCACCCAAGACGTTAAATGTATTTTGAAAATTAGGTCAAACAGGAAGGTCAAGGGCCAAAAAATAATAGCATGCTCAGCAACACCTTCTCACTTACAAGTAATATACGTCAGTAGTATAAGGGGTCTGGCCGGGCGGGTCAACTGAGTGCACTTTTGGGGCTGAGGGGTATAGGCGGTTCAAGGGAGTGCAGCCCCTGGGGGGATAGGCGGGTCAAGGGAGTGCAGCCCCTGTGGGGGATAGGCGGGTCAAGGGAGTGCAGCCCCTGTGGGGGGATAGCTGGGTCAATATTTAGGACATGGCCCCTGGGGATAGCCTGGTCAAGGGAGTGCAACCCCTGTGGGGGATAGCCTGGTCAATTCATTACATATAACCCCCTAAATACGGAGTGTTTACACTGTGTAAACATTTTACTATATGCTGCTACTACGATTCATAACGCTGCTACTACGAATTTGGCAACAACTCAAGAATGTCATTATGACGTCACACTTTCATTCACAGTCTAGACGGTCTAGCCAGCCAGCCAGTTCAAACTAGATTTCCTCAAAACAATAACAAAAGACCAAAGCAAAAGAACACAGCAATTTTATTCAAGTGAAAAATACAACAATTTACTTCTTCTTCTGTGCCTTATCAGACATCAGGGGTAGTTTCCTCTTGGGTTCCTGAGGCTTTTTCTCCAGATTTTGTATTTCCTGGACCAATTGTTGATCCTCCTCATTCTCTGTACACTGATTAGCCCAATGACCAGATTTTCCACACTTGTAGCACGAATCCTGTTTTTTTCGGGGACAATCTGGAGCCCAATGTCCTAACTCGTTGCAGATGAAGCATGGATCCGTCTGTCTGGTTTTCTTTTTTTCTCCCGGTCCCCCTTGATTTTTCTGGTAAGTGCTTCCTCCTTTCATTTTGGTGATGTAAATTTTCAGATGATTCAGCTGGTTTTGAACATCACTCACCTTGTTGTTCATATCATTCATCTTGTTGTCAAGACCGGACAGCATGTTAACAATTCCATCCAGAGCTGTATTCAAGATCCCCATATCTTCTTTATTCATGTATTCTTGAAAACTATAGGGGGCTCCTACATATTCTTCAGGTGTCACATAGCTGGGGTTGCCTGGAGTATTCATCATTGCTTCTTCCATAATATTTTTTTCACCTCTGTCAAGTTCTAAATGTCAAGCAAGACTGATCCTCAAATCCCAGCTCCTCTTTATATACCTATCTGTTGCATCATCTTTTTTTTTTATACTTATTGCATCATCTTTTTTCTACCTGTTGCATCATCTTTTATATACCTGTTGCATCACCTGTAAGGGGGGTCGTGTGCAAAAAATACCTTTTACCTACTTTTTATACGGAGGGGTATAAATGAGAAGAAAAGTCTGATCCTTTCTTCACAATCGCCTATCATGTCAACCCTGATACACACTCACTGTCTGATTTTAAATGGGTATGATTGTTTAGTACGATGGGCACAAAACCACCAAGAATCGCTACCCCCGGAGGCAGAACAAGCATTTCAGGAAGCGAGCACTATCATGGAAACCCTTCAGGACTTATGGTTACAATGCCTAACCTTATCACATCATGCGACGACCATGGGGAGACTAGCTACCATACATTTTCTATGTCAACATATGAAAACAATTCTGCCCCAGAAATGGTACGGACTGAACCTGACCCGTTATTTCGGAAAGCCTTACAGTTTCCTAACCCATCCCCAAGCGGCCAAAGTGATTTTACTGTGGCAGGACATAGATGCGATGGAGAAAGTATGTATTCAATACGGAATGAAATACCTGGAAATTTCACACAGGCTAGGAAACCAGTGACTTTTAATACCAGCCTCAATCAAATCTACGAATTACCCCATGAAGACCGGAGAAGT
Organism: Saccostrea glomerata; assembly: GCA_003671525.1. Lineage (NCBI taxonomy): Eukaryota > Metazoa > Mollusca > Bivalvia > Ostreida > Ostreidae > Saccostrea > Saccostrea glomerata. Next base: position 129,556 of record PRKT01000326.1, read on the forward strand.
CCCTGGATGCAATTAGTAGCGGATCGAATACGATTTCGGAGGAGAATTCGACAGTTAGAAACATTGTTAGTTTTTAAGAAATAAATTTAAAAAAAAAATACATCAGTGTTATGTTATTTTTATGACGTCATATACACTCGGGTTCGGGATCGGGTTCCCTGAATTTCCCTTTGTCACTGTTAATGTAGTCGATAAATTTACCATCGAATGTTGATGATTTGATGTGGTCTATAATTGGATAAAACATTGTGTATGATTGAAATTAATGATTGAAAATTGATTAATATATATAGTATTCGATGTTTTAACTGTTATCTTATTTTATATTGTATTGTGTACGGAGAATGGAAAGATGTTGAATATCCATAAGTTTATCAATTATTTACATGATTTCTTGTTTTACACGTTAGGTGGCGCTATTTTTTTTTGTGTTAGCCTATCACATGTCAAGATTTTTAATCACATGATTGATTATCGATGTTGCCGCCATATTGAACTGTCGTTTGCTTTTTGCAAAAGCGATTTTTTTGTGATAGCCTATCACAGGTCAGGATTTTAATCACATGATGGATTATCGATGTTTGCCGCGATATTGGACTATCGTCTGCTATTGTGTATAAATATAGACCCTCCGAGCGCCCAGTGTCATTCCTCCCTACCTGTTTTACCACTGAAGAAAGAAAAGTAGAAGAAAGAAGAAGACATCCGGAGGGAATTTTTTTTATGAGGATCTATTTCTCATCCCCGGAATTACGTTTGAAAATGTTTTAATTCTGAGACGTTTGGATATTCAAAGGGAATTTATACGAATCAATCTAGCAAGATTTCAAGTGAACGACAGCCATAGACGGAGGGCCCACCCGTACCGGAGAGAAGCGCCACGCTCACCCCCACCGCCGCCACCCCCTTCCAGACCCACTACACCCAGACTGGCTACAGTCACCCCCCAAAGTCAAGCGATGAACCAGGGGCGAATTCCCCCCTGGGGGTTTAAATCTCCAGGCGAAATATTCTGTGCAGTTTATGTATGATGGAAGACGAGGTCGGTAACTTTGTATGCGGTCGCTGCCTCCAACGACCTGCATGCATCTTATGTGCAGATCGCATAGTAGAACGGGGTTTACCATGCCCCTTCAGTCGTAATGCGGATCCTCTAGTGCAGCCCAATACCAGAAGGTCAGACACTGATTCCGACCAGGATTCCAATGATGGCATGCAGTCAGGTCATGTAGTACAGCACCTTCTAGCCCATTACTAGAAGATAGCTGACCCTCACCAGAAACCAAAACCAGAGAAAAAACCAAAAAAAAATTAAAAAACCAAAAAAAAAAACAAAAAGTGTTTTTTACCAAACGGCTCTTTAAAGAGCCACCCAATTGTTTCGAAAAGATGCCTACTTAAACAGTCAATAAAAAAAAAACGAAAGAAAAAAAAGAAACATTGTGTTTCTCCCAAGTTATAACACCAGGTCACTTTTTAAACATTTTTATAACTTTTTAAAAATTTATAAATGTTTTTCTTTTAACTTTTAAAAATTTTTTAATAATAATAATGATAATTAAAGGGAAAGTCCCTTTTTTGAAAAAAATAAATTCACATCAAAACACACATTTTTTACATTTATTTATTTTTTTTTCATCAAAACAACAATTTCACAGACACATATATACACACATTTTTAAATTCATTTTTTTTTCATCAAACAATAACACACACACACACACACACACACACACACACACATACATACACACATTCTTAACATTTATTTTTTATCAAATAACAATAACAACACATACATACACTTAATGTGGATGAAGAATGTACACCTGTTTGTCATAAGTGTGTGCAAATTGTTCAATAAAATGTCTATAATGAATCCAATTTCCTTGGGCTAGTCCACAACCAATCTTGTAAGGAAAAGCATAAGTCTTGTAAGGTAAACTACCCATTTCTTGTAAACAAGTTTGAAACCATTGCTCTCTGTTTTGTGGGTATCCTGATAAGTGGAAATTCTTTTAGGTCGGTGACTTGCTTTTCCATAATCCCATTGAGTTAGTAAACAAATGACCACAGGGAATTGTGAAGGAAACACCTTAATAGTGCCTGGAATTCCTCTGTCTTCTTCTACGGCTAAATTTCTAGTCCCTAGAGGTCTGCGGGTGGCATAGAGATTAGCTTGTGGGAATTTCTCTGCAATACTTTGACTCAATCCATGAGCTTTTGAGTGGATCATGATCTATAAAGTAAATACGAATGATTTTCAAAGCAGTATGAATCTTTTCATGTCAAATTTTCTTTGATAAAACATTTGGTTACTTAAAAAATCAGGGGATGTTTATGTCCTACGTTGTTTAAACCCCAGTGTCACTACAGTGTTTCATTTTGGTAAAAAAACAAACCATCAAGACTTGTAAAGGATCTAAAAAGTAAATACCAATTGTTTTGAACCTCATAACATTTTATTTTTCTTAAAATATCAATCAGATAAAGGGTAGATTCCAAGAATCCTTATGTATCTCATAGTATGATTTTCTGAAAATCCATGACCTCTGACCCCCCATTGTGTTTATAGGTAAACCTATTTAAGCTTGTTTTATACCCTGATCATGATTCTTTTGAAATGAAAGCTATATCGACACTCTTCCCTAGATCCCTTTTCCCTAACCCACATGAGTTTTCCCGGTCTCACCCTCTAAAAAGACTGAAAAGGCTTATTTTATACACTCGGGTCACTGAATTTCACCTCGTCGCTTCGAGGTTTTTTACTCTTTTCTCCACGACGGATGCATGTCATGTATCCATTCTAGTATGAAAAGAAGCAGGAAACTTACCTTGTTTAGACCTGTATCATGCTGGAATCCTACTATGAATACCTACTAAATAATCCATGAAAATGTATAGTTCCCAAAGTATAAAACACACACAATTTCGGTTCGCCATGAGATTTCGGCTCTCGCCATCCAGGTGCTCTCTTTTACGTCCGTGCTTTGTTCATAAATACCGACGCTTGCCAGAGCTCAGCGTCATTCGTTAGTATCTTGAATACGCTTGCAATGGCTGAGGGAAATTCTACCCGAGGACCCATACCACCATGGGGGATCCAGGTCGCCGCTTGCCGGATTGACCAGTGTTCCGTCTGTCTGGAGGAGGACCAGATGAGCAACTATGTCTGTGTCGAGTGCTGGAACAGGCCCGCCTGTCTACGGTGCTCTGAGGTGCTTGTTACCCAGACCTCACCCCCTGGATGTTGTCCGCTGTGTCGACACAGGCGTCCCAGCAACTTGGCCCCCCGCAGGGTGAGATGGTTAAGAAGACCTCGCCCAAGAAGACCACCACCCCCAGATCCCAATGACTTCATGGGGCCGTTGATCGGCAGACATCGTCCACCCCTCTCTGAGAGACGGGAGTTTGGAGGCCCATGCAGTAGGACACACAGGGAGTAAACCCTGTCTAAAAAAATCGACCCAACGGGCGTTTTTACGGCCACCCAATTGTTTCGAAAAGATGCCTTCATATACAGTCGATAAAACAAGAAACGTTCAGTATATGTCTTAGAAAAAAGATTTTCTTTTTTCAAAATACAGTCAAAGAAACGATTGTATCTTAGGGGAAAAAATGATCTTTTTTTCTTTTTAGTCAAAGAAACGAAACGTTTGTGTGTGTGTTTAAAAAGAAAAGAGTACCTTATACAGTGGGTAAACAAGAAAAGATTACCTTCTTATACAGTAGGTAAAACAAGAAAAAGAGTACCTTATACAGTGGGTAAAAAACAAGAAACATTGTGTATGTTTCTCTCAAGTTATAACACCAGGTCACTTTTTTTAAAAACTTAGAATTTCTTTTTTTATTTTTTTTTCTTTTAACTTTTTAAAACCTTTTAATAATAATAATAATAATTCCCCTCTTTTTGAAAAATAAATTCACATTAAAACACACATTTTTATTTTTTTCATCAAACAATAACACATACATACACATACACTTAATGTGGATGAAGAATGTACACCTATTTTGTCATAACTGTGGTGTATATTCAATAGTTTTTTTTTTAAATATTCAGGTAAATCTACAATCTCTTGGAACTAATTCTCTGATTCTCACTTCAGATTTAAGAACCCCATATTCTTCATAGTCACCTTGTCTATAAAAGGTTCTTTCCACTTCTGGGGTGCTGTGAGACATCTCAAAACAGGTTAATTTATGAATCTTTCTGTACAGGTATCGCCCTTGAACTCTGTATTTCATTTGAATGAATCCTCTCACATGATGAAGTTTTCCAGTTTCTGGATGCCTTTCTTTTTGTAAGATCAAGTATTGATAATCACTTCTAATGATTTGATCTACATCTTCCTGTCTACACCCAGTTAAATCAAATATCCAATTTTTGGCTATTCTAAATCTGTCCATTTTTAACTGAGCAATATAATGATTACCTGTATTTTCTTTATGTTTGTTTTGATAATGAGTCTTAGTATCTTCCAAGAGTTGAGTTTGAATTTCTTTCATTATTTGTGGACTTTTCTCCTGTGTGGGTTTAAAATCCCTGGGTCTTTTTATCAATCTTTTTTCTGACAATTCTTTTTTCTTATCATCTATAAACTTGGCTTCTTCTCTAGTCAAGGGTCTTTCAGGGTAATCCAGGTTACCCTCACCCTCTATGGGTAATAAAGTGTTATATTCCTCATTGACTTCTTCTGTAATCAAGGGTCTTTCTATTTAATCTCTCGCATCATTAGGATCACTCTTTTCTGGACATAATTGGATATATTCTTGTTGAGAAATGATCTCAATAACCCCATCATCATGTAATTCATTCCTTTACTCTTTTGCTTCCTAAAGGTGTTACCCATGGTTGAGACAACAACAACAACAGTACTGAGTGTTTTTAATTTCACACCTTGAATTTATACTTTTCTGTGAAACTGTCATGGAAAAATAACCCCAAATATTAAGAGGAATTTAAGAGTGATTTTTAAAATATTTGTGATATGTATGTATATTTTGCATAAATTTAAGTCCCAAAAACATGGTCATGACACAATTTCTGATATTAAATAGGTTTTTATTTTTCTGTTGTGTAAAAGAAAAATTTTCACTTTTCTCATTATTTTTTTTCTTCAGAAAACATGTTTTCTCAAACTCCATAACTCATTGAAAGCAATGAGGTGGATAACTATTACTTGTAAGGTACAAACGGTTTTAATTTTTTTTTTTTAATTCTTGGTAGTTTTCTTTTTTTTTCTAGCAAAGTTTAAATGTGATTTTAGATAACATGTACTTTTAAATTGTCTGAAATTTTAAAATCATCTTTCATTTTTAGCAATACAGAAAGATGTGCAATACCATTGATCACTATACCTTAAAAATGTAATTTAAATCTTTACATTTGATTACATTTCCTTCCCATTCTCTACTGAATACCCAGCTCCTGTTTTGTGTTTTGAAAAATAATCTATGGTTAAAGGGGGATAATCGATTTTTCAAAAGGGATGTTTTTGTTAACAGACAAAAAATCAAATGGTTTTATTCAGGTTAATTCATGGAATTATTTCTCTGTTTTTTCTCTTTTTAATGTCATTTTTATCTTCTTACTTTTTTTTCTCAATTCTTGGTAATACTATAAAATAAAATCTGCATGAGTATGAAGAGTGGCACTCTCCGGAATAATAATTTCCACCTTTTTAATATTGTTATGTGTATTTTCGTCGTTTCCGGTTGCATTATTAAAGTGCGCGCTTTGTACCATCCACATGTGTTGTGATTTCTCACACCTTATACCTCACTTTTATTGGCGATGCGAGAATTTTACACGGACAACAGACGACGGAAAAAATTGATCAGAAAATCTCACCTCAGCCTTCGGCTCAGGTGAGCTAAAAATTATAAATAAAAAGAACCACAACCTTTTAATATATAACTATGCGACTCTTGCTACTCTTGTACATGAAACAGCATGAGGTAGTGCAGATTCTAAATTGTAAAAATCATGGCCCCTGATGGTAAGGAGGGGTCACAAGAGGGAATCCAAGTTAAACATAGAAATATATAGGAACAATCTGTAAAAACTTCTCAAGACCCAGTAGACAACGAAAGCTGAAACTTATGTGGGAGCATCCTGTGGTAGTTTAGATTATAATTATTTAAATCATGACCACCTGGAGTAGGTAGGGGCCACAATAGGGAATCCAAGTTTAACATAGGAATACATGTATTTAGGAACAATCTTTAAAAAAATCTTCCTCTCAATAACCAGTGCGCAAGGAAAGCTGAAAATTATGTGGAAGCATCATGGGATAATGTATATTCTAAATTGTAAAAATCATGACCCCAGGAGATAGGGAGGGGCCATGATAGGTAATAGGTTTAACAAAGAAATATATAGAAAAAAAATCCTTAAAAATCTTATCAAGAACCAGTAAACCAGGAAAGCTGAAACTGAGGTAAAAGCTTGCTTGGTTATTGTAGATTCTAAATTGTTAAAAGCATGAACTTGGGGGTAGGGAGGGGCCACATTACGGAATCCTAGTTTTATATAGAAATATTTTGAAAAAAAATCTCAAGCACCAATTGGCCAGAAAAGCTGAAACCTAGGTGGAAGCCTCCTGAGGAAGTGTAGATTCGAAATTATTTCAATAAAGAATAAAGGTTAGAAGGGGGAGGGGACCACAATATATGTAAGTAGAGGGGAAATCTGGAAAAAAACTGCATCACGAAAGTTACTCAGATGAGCAATCTCTTGTTAATTTCTGTTTCGCTCATTTTTTCAGATTTTTACTTGGAATGAAATACCATTACCTGGGCGGTTTCATCAACCAACGGATTGAAGATTTGTTGCTTTATGAAAATGTTGCTACTTTCTACAAGTATGCTTGATACAGGAATGGAATGTAATCCACAAAACGAAACTGATCTTTAAGTAATAGTTGACTTACGAGTTTTAGCTATTAAAAACAAACCGATTGGACGTCAAAATTGAAAATAAAAATTACACATTTAAAATTTAAATCAACCATATTATATTGTTTTTATTTAAGTTTTTGATCATGCAAAAGAATGCAGCATCTCCTGCAGTATCGCCACTTGACATGTATCCAGGGTATCATCATCATCTTTAGGAATTAAAACTTAAACAGTTTTCTTACCTAAGAACAGGGTTCTTCCAAGTGATACAGTGGATGCCACTGCAAACTGCTATTTAGAGGAGGCAGGATTGGAAGAAGAGGAGGAGGACGAAGTTCAGACCAGGAAAAAAGTAAAGAAAACAAGGCGGCAACGATGGAATGATGATGAAGTAAAAGAAATCAAAGAGTATTTCAAAGATTTCCTTGATCAACTTTCATAGATCGAATGAAGCAGAAAAGCAAGGTCAACAAAGGGGTGATACACTTAAGAGAGAATCATTTAATTATAAAGAAAATTTCGAATATGAATATGGATAATTCCAAAAAATCACCCCCTTACCCCTTTTCAGCTTTTGGTCTCTAGTTCAAGGATTGATGTAGATAAGAATCCAAGTTTATTGCTACAAATTCATTTATTTTGATAAGGGGTGAAAACCCTTAAATTTGTACTTATGCATTCGTATTTGGGAAATGTTTTCTTTGACACATGTATACATTATTGTACAGTATTTGGCGTTTTTTTTAATGTTGCTATTTCACAGAGTGAAGGTATCTTGTGAAATATGTATGCAAACAAAAACATATAAGGTAAATCAAGGTAGAGACACATATCTTTTGTATAAGCTTTAGGCAGTACCACGTGATGTGATTGAAAATGTAGAGACATTGCTGTATTTTAGCTTGGTAAAGAAGAAACTTGTATATATATGTACGAGTTCGTATGGACACAAATCACTTGCACGTTTCAGGATGGACTTGACAAAAAATTTTTCCCCCAAAACTAAAACCAAATGGAGGAAAAGTTAAATTCTGATATTTGTTATGTTTGTTGGACTTGCATAAAAGTACAATTGCTTTTTATGATATTAAGGCATTAGTAAATGCCTTTTAGGTCACCTAAGTGTCCAAGGTGACCTATTGCTATCGGTTTCTGTTCCTTGTATGTGGGTTACAATCTAAACATTTCATCTTCAGAACAAAACTGCTGAACCACTGTTTAGGGGGAGCAAAGTTTAACGTCCCTCTCCAGAATATTTCACTGATATGAAGACAACCATTGCCTATGAAGGGTTGAAAATTAATGCCTACGTTCGTCGCTTACGGCCTTTGAGCAGCCACACCTGCTGTGACAAAGGGGCTAGGTTTATACGGTCTCATCCAAAGGACCGCACAATTCATTAGCTTTTTACGACAAGCAAGGGGGTACTGAGGACCTATTCTAACCCAAATCCTTCTGAAATGCTACTCATCCAACAGTTTTGGTCTGAAATCATTATTAAATAATTATTAATTGACAGCATGTTTAAAAACAACAACTTTATATATCAGTTGTTTATGGGACTGCTACATTTCCTCTGAAATTCTTGATACATGTATGTGTGGAGGTGTACTTATTTCAATATTCTCTTGTGTTTTTCTTTGGTATATCTGAGGAGGATTTGAGCTTTATAGAGATTGTGGATAGTGAGGATGACGATCTTCAAAGGACGCTGCAAGAAAATTAACATCTTCTACAGCGGTTGTAGAGTAAGATTTAAGAAAATAATGATCGATTATAAAACGATAGTAAAACACATTAAAATCAAACTTTCGCTTTATGAATTAATTATGCTTACAACAAAATGAATTTTACTCCCCTTGCTTTTAAAACAATTTGTGAAGATAAAGTATCTGTATTGAAGTACATGTAGGTTGAAAACAAAGCAAAATTGTATTTTTCTGACAATTCCTTGTAGGTGCGTTTTACTGTATGTGAATGACCTTCATCATATGACTATGTCGGAAACAGAATTTTTTGATAATTCCTGACTGTAGTTTATACATTTTGTGATACACCATTACGGACGAGGATGCATATTTTATGTGAAAGACTTGATAATGTTATTAAAGGAGAAAACTAAAAGCAGATTTGAGGTTAAAGTTTTCATCTGTGAAATCTGAGAATGTTCTTGAAGTATTAACTCTTTACTCCCTTAGTAGCATTTCCTTGAATTAAACATCAAACATGAAAATGTGTTTGTTTTAGGTCTAATGTACAAGAAGAATCCCTGGATGAAGTTTGAAAAAGTTTAGGGGACACATTGTTCATGACAAGACACCGGAAATCATTGTATCCAGGCTATTTCGAAGAGTGCCTTTCGTGGCAAAAAGCACAATATTGACCCCACTTGCAATTTGTACGTTAAATTTAGTGGCGAAATTCCCTTGGACCATGCAGGTCCCGAAAGATATTTTTCGGTAAGTTGTGTAGGCTGTTCGAGTGTAGTAAAATACGCTTTTTACCCACTGGCACAGATGACAAAACCTCCTCAATTTTATACAGGGTCCCTGTCAATTGAAGGTGATGAAAGTTTTATTTGTTTCGGTATTAAATAAATTTTAACCCATAGCATATAAATAAAAACACAAAATATCGGGAGTTCTAGGGAGGGTTGATTTTACTTTGTTATAAACATAAATAAGTTAATTTGTTTTATCCGTTCAGTTCAAAATAAAGTTATGCAGGGTTCTCAGATTTTACTGTGTTGCAGAGTTTACGCGAAGCATCAATATTTCGCGGTATTTTCGCGAACAAATTCGTGACTGAATAAAAATTCATTATAATTACAAAAGATTATAAGCACACACTTATCTAAATATCGCCAATTCGTTACACAAATGGTATGGTCGTATGACTGATAAAAAGAAAAAAAAGTTCGGAAAAGCAGATGAAATTCTAACTGATATTCGAACTACTTAACATTTTTGTGAAAGTAGATTTGCCGCATTTATTTATCAGGTATTTTGATCGAGTTACTGCATTACAAAAAAGGAACCTCAGAACATTAAACATGCTGAATTTAAAAATTTTCGGCAATTTATTTACATCAATAAAATGACTTCGGAACGATGTCATGTTTGACTTACAGTGCTTACATAATATTCTAGAGCCACGTTGCTCTTCAGGAAAGACATACATGTATTTAAATATTTTTCATAAGAAATACAATGTATTTAATTGCAGCTACCAATTAACAGGTACATTGAGTTGTGAAAACAATTTATTTGTCTTTGTCCCGTCATGCGTAAAGTGGGGCGAGGGTCTACGAGATAATTGATTGACTACTCAAGGTGAAGCCCTAGTAATTAAGTGTTATAACTTTTTGAATTGAAAAATGGTAGAATTGTTTGATTCAAGTTTCAGTAAGACAGAATTTGTGTGTTTAGATTTTTTAATTATCACAAATCTTACTGTGTCTGCAGAATTTTTACTGTGTCGCATGCATAAATTTGAATCGTTACTGTGTCGGAGAAAATTTTACTGTGTCGGGAGCAACACAGTAAAACAGCTCATGGAGAACCCTGAGTTATGTGAAAGCCATTGGGAATAAAAATCCATTTTTGGGAGCTTCAAATTATTGTTATAGTGTTCCTTTTAAGCGCGTTTACAATGTAACTGTACTGGGGAAAACAAGAGGCCCACGGGCCTTATAGGTCACCTGAGCATTATGCAACACCTTTCCAGTAACAGTGTATTGAATTTGATTCATGTTTTAAGCCAGATGCTATATGGCATTCACAATTTTGAAAGAGGCACCATTGATCATCATAACAATACACTTAGCAGTTGCTTAGCTTGGTTACTGAATATCCATACGCAGGGCAGGGAACAAAATTTCATTCCAACTAATCTGTGATATTCAGCAATAATCAGTAGTGCCCCTAACACTCTGACATAAACCCCTGACCCTAGGTTGCACAAATTTTTAAAAGGCATCCTTAAAATTGCTTATTAAAAAAGTAAATAAATGTTTTATATCCGGTACATATAAAAGACCAGATTTCAAACAATTAATTCATTTTCAGTATATAAGTAGAGCCCCCCCTCCCAACCCCTGACCCTGGGGCCTTGAATTCACAATTCTGCAAGATTAGGGCCCTTGCCCATCTTAACTATATAGGTAGTTCATCTGCTTCATGCCCAGAGACAGAGAAAAAATCTTCAAGATTTAATGTTTTTCACTATATAATCAATAAAGCCCCACCCTAACACCAGAACCCCAGACCCTGGGGCAATGAAATTCATAATTTTAGAAGAGGCATTCTTGCTCATCATAACTATGCACTTACTTAGTTTATTTAATACCTAGGAGCAGAGAAGAAGATTTTCAAAGAATTCATGTATTTTCACCATATGATCAATAGGGCCCCCCCTCAACACCAGAACCCTTGACCCTGGGGCCATAAAATTCACAATTTTTGTTGAGGCACTCTTGCTCATCATCAATTTGCACTTAGTTAAATTATTTAATATCAAGGAGCAGAGAAGAAGATTTTCTAAGAATTCATGTAATTTCACTATATAATCAATAGCGCCCCCCCCCCAACACCAGAACCCTTGATGATAGGGCCATTAAATTCATAATTTTGGTTGAAGCACACTTGCTCATCATAACTATGCACTTAGTTAGTTTATATAATACCTAGGAGCAGAGAAGATTTTCAAGGAATTCACATATTTTCACTATATAATCAATAGAGCCCCCCCCCCACACACACACACCAGAACCCTTGACCCTGGGGCCATAAAATTCACAATCTTGGTATTTACTTACTTGGTTTATTTAATACCCAGGGGCAAAGAAGAAGATTTTCAAACAAATCATGTATTTTTTACTATATAATCAATAGAGCCCCACCCTAACACCAGAACCCCTGACCCTGGGGCCATAAAATTCACAATTTTGGTAGAGGCACTTTTGCTCATCATAACTATGTACTTAGTTGGTTTATTTAATACCCAGGAGCAGAGAAGAAGATTTTTAAATAAATAATGCTTTTTCACTATATACTTATTTAGCCCCGCCCTAGAACTAGAGGCCCTGACCCCAGGGCCATGAATTTCACAATTTTGGTAGAGGACTCAATGCTGATTACAATCATGCAAATAGTTTGACTGCATGATGTCCAGGAGTAAAGAAGATTTTTAAAGATTGCGTTAATTTTAGTGGTTTTGGCCACACCCCTCAGGCCCCAGGGGGGCAGAGATCACGAAATTCACAATTTTTGCTCCCCTTCACCAATAGATGCTTTGTGTCAAATTTGGTTGAAATTGGTTCAGTGGTTGCAGAGAAGAAGCTGAAAATGTTCAAATGTTAACACACGACGGACAACGGACGAAAACGGATAGCAATAGGTCACCTGAGTTTACTCAGGTGACCTAAAAACAGGATCATTGACACAGGTGAGAGTTTTGGCCCATGGGCCTTTTTTGCAATGTACGAAGGTCATTAGAAAAGTTCGCGGACACATGGAATTATGGAAAATCTATTGTGTACTGTGAGGTATGACCTATGTCTGAATAAATTCCCATATTTTGTTTACTGGTATGTAAAAAATCAGGTCCATATTATAAAATCTTGAAAATTAACAACGGTTTTTTCTATGAGGTTATGGGATTCACGGAGCAATCACTTGACGTAAGGTGACGTGACGACCAGATTTCAAACCGTCAAGCTTTGTCGCAGTTCTATAAATCTTTCAATTTTTCAGATTTTTGTGTAATCTTCTGCTAATTTAAAACTGAATATCTTATCAAGACATGTTACTTTTCTTCTATAATGTATTTTGTACTGATTTGGATATTATTGAAATCTTTAAAAAGTCTATGCAGTAAATCGACCAGGTATGGAAAGTGTGAAAAACCATATAGGCGCAACACAACGTCCATGCGATGCGGGGGTATTGAAGTATCGATGGAGTTAATCATTAAAATTGTTAATCCTTCGTTCTGATGAAGCTACAACCATTTGAAAACTTGTCCTTTGTAAGTTAAGGGAATTCCCGGCAGCATCTTGAATAGTTTAATCTCTTTTTAAACATTTTCCAGTCTACTTAAATAATTTTTACGCAGTGCAGTGCTCAATGACGTTCCGATTTTTGGCTGTGTTTTCACGAGTTTATCATTTATAAACGGCTATAAAACAGTCATATACCCTCCAATTTAGATCAAATTTTCTCCCAGTAAAGTTTTATGAATACTTTAGCGGAAGGTCAAATATCATAAATCTCTTTGCTCTACAATTGTGCAAATTTTAATAAAGAGTCTTTGTGATGTAAACCTGCCAAAATGTAGTATGCTTCATGAAGCAAGTTTTATATAAAAAAAAGCTGTATCTTTTTCAATAATCACCGGCGAAAACCAAATTCTTGTTTATTCATTGGAAAAAAGGTAAAGATATTATATGCAAGACTGGTTTCGGGGAAATAGCGCGCTCACAATAGAACTTGTATGCGAACTTTTCTAACACCCCTCGTATGTAAGGTTTTTCAATGAATTATGCCTGATATAAAGTTATCTTTTTCATTTTAGATTGACAATGACAATTTGTCAAACTCACCGATGTTTGAAGGAGTACAGATGTACTGGAATACTCGTTGGCAGGAGTATTTTGCATGACGGACCTGGTTAAAGGTCGAGGAAACTATATTCCGTGACGTCAGAATAAATTTACATTCTAAATGAGATACCCAGGTGACTGACAAATCGACAAATCCGCTGAATGAGTTGGGTTACTACACAACATACTGCGTTTGGAAAATGCCGGTTTTTTTCTTAAAATCGCTCTCGGAAAGACATGATGCATCTTTTAATATCTTCAATATGCCAATAAAGGAATTGACGCGGTTAATATATAAGTAATAGTAATAATCACAGAAGGGTCCAGTCATGTATTCCACCATATTTCAATTTAAAGACTACGCCTTGTATTTCCTACAAATATACATCGACCATTGCTTCCAAACTTTTCAATTACAAAAACACTCTACATGGCCTGATATCGACTAGTTGAAAAATAATCCCCTTTCGTGTTGATGTTCTTCTTCGCCCTATAACTATAGTCCTCCTGGACACGTTATTACAGGTGACGTGAAAATAGTTCTTAATGAGGACCTTAGATCACTTATTTTAAAAGGTCCTAAATATAGGGAACCCCGATCCTTCAACTGGCGTCGGAATTTCATAAATATTATGGATTCTGTTGAAAATTACGCCAGACGATGGGCTAGATATGAAAAAGAAGACATTGACACCTTGTCAGAATGGATTAAATGTATCAAATCCATGTTAAAGTCGCGTATTTGCGTAATTGAGGGGCAAAATGAAAACCATCTATCCTTCTGTGTTCAATAAACCAGAAGTGAAAAAAGAATTAGATAGATTACACGATCATTACGTACTGGTTCCTGCCGATAAAGCAGGTAACAACATTGTCTTCGTTTGTAAGGCTCATTATATAAATTGCATTCTAGAGGAACTTGGATTTAATTCTACATGTGGTAATCCTACTTATACATATACATCTCTTTCTAAGGAAGAAATTCTTTAAAATCACCTGTCAGTTTTGAATATTTTTAATATTCCACAGAGCCAAAATGAATTTGAACTACCTTATATAGATTGGATTCCGAAACTTCATAAGAATCCTTACAAACAAAGATACATTTCCGGTTCCAGTAAATGTTCAACCAAGCCTCTTTCGTTACTTCTCATTAAAATATTGACAGTAGTGAAGGAAAAACTTCAAGAGTACTGTACAACTATATATTCAAGAAATGGTGTAAATCAGATGTGGATACTAAAATATTCTAAAGAACTTTTGGACAATTTGAAATCACAAGACTTTACAAAAATCAACGGCATAAAAACTTACGACTTTTCAACTTTATACACAACAATTCCTTACGACAAATTAAAATCCAGGCTATTTGATATCATTGACAGCTGCTTCTTACAAAAAAATGGAACTCGTAAGTTTACTTACCTCGTCATTGGTCATTTGAAAAATTATTTTGTTAAAACAGATTCTGATTGCACACATAAGTACTCTGAAGTTGACATCAAGAAGATGCTTGAGTTTCTGATTGACAATATCTATGTGGTTTTTGGTGATCAGGTATTCTAACAATCTATTGGAATTCCCATGGGTACAAATTGCGCTCCGTTATTAGCAGACTTATTTTTATATTCATATGAAGCGGAATTTATGCAAAATCTTTTGCGTGAGAAGAAGGAAACACTTGCTGTGGCCTTCAACTCGACATTTAGATATATCGACGACGTATTGTCAATTAATAATGATAATTTCCATTCCTACGTCGACACCATATATCCTGGTGAGCTTGAGATAAAAGATACCACAGAGTCCGACACTTCTGCTTCATACTTAGATATTTTACTTGAAAAAGACACTAATGGTAATCTAACAACCAAGCTATATGATAAAGTGATGCCTTTCACTTTTCTATCGTCAACTTCCCTTACTTATGCAGCAATATACCTTCATCACCTGCATACGGAGTATTTATATCTCAGCATGCTCTATGTATGAGCAATTTCTTAAACGAGATAAATTATTGACAAGCAAGTTGATGAAACAAGAAAATCAACAGTCTCGTTTAAAGTAATCATTTCGTAAATTCTATGGTCGATACAATGACCTTGTCAGCAAATACAATTTATCATTGAATGAAATGCTGACTGACGTTTTTCATACCAATTGTTAGTCCATTATTTATACACTGAATTGACCACGGATTTTTTCCGTTATTTCCTGATTATGACAACGAGCACACGGCGGGTGTGACTGGTCGGCAGGGGATGCTCACTCCTCCATGGCACCTGATCCCACCTCTGATGTTTCGGAGGTCCGTGTTTGCTCTGCTCTTATTTTGAATATTTGTTTAATGGACGTTGAGATTGAATACTGTTCGTTATTTACAGATCCTTCTCATGGAGGAAACAAAAGTATTTGAAAGTGGAGAGCTCAAAAAACGGATCCTCATGGTACTCCTGCTATCCAGATATCTTAGAAAACAAAATCCGTCGAAATTTCAGAAGATAACTATGAACTGCCAGACCTAAATTTTATGGAAAACAGTAACACGGAGGACATTCTTGTCAGAGCTGTCCAACTGGCCGATGTTCCACTTGATCCAAATTTCTAATTTCCACTATGTAGACTGACGTTTCAATCAGTGTTTCCCAACAACATCACAATTATCCCTTTAACGCTACACAAACCCTTCAACCAACAGATGATTCCTCTGGAGTTAATGTAAATATTCAAATTAACAGGGGTCTAATGGCTTTCCACCAATTAACAGGATATTTCAATAATTGTACAAAGTTCTGACTATTACAAGAGTTTTGCCAAGTGGAGAGAGAGAGATATGGCAGAGGATTTTGGAGGAGTTCTTCGAGACCTTCTTACAGACGTTTGGACAAGGTTCTACGAGCTCTGTACCCTTGGAAGAGATGCAAAAGTGTCATCATTGCGACACAGTTGGAGCAGTTGGACTTATTCTTGTTTATGGCTATCGTAAAACTAATTTCAGTTAAAAGGTTTTATGTCCATTTTCACCTAAGTTTTTAGATAATACTACTTAGATTTGAACACAAATGTTATATTTTTCAAAAATAATACAGAATATTAGTAACACATTCCAAATTTTGAAATGTAAATGTTTTAAATAAGAGAGATTTTGATATCTGAACTTTGACATCTTTTTCCCAAAATTTCACAAAAATCTGATAGAACCTTATAATTCTCAGGCGACGATATTGTCTTGATAGAGAATTTATAACGATCTCAAATCTCTGACACAGGAACAGGTTCCGTTGCTGACATTAAGTTACCATTCAGTCGACTGAAAGATGGATTCTCATCCTGTGGACCTGCTTTTTTCCCGCGCCCCTGAAAAAAATCGTGCAATCATCAAGCTGCAATCATCGCTTGCTGATGGTAGGAGTGCAGGTGAGAGTCTTCATCATCGCTGATACGACCTCGAAGAAAATGCGGAACTCTTCACTAAATTAGGATATGAGGAGAGCGAAAAGAACATACAACGATACAATTTCCAGAAAAATTCCTTTACATAAGAAAGAGAAATTTTACATCTTACCCAAAATGTATCTGTTGCCTAAGTTGAAGAAAGTGTCCGGGTCTCAAGAGTGGGTATTTCTGTTTCTTATACCAGATACAGAAATATGTTTGACAAGTTATTTTTATTTAAAGAGTTCGGTTATTCATTAGTAAAATTCGTAACATGATGTAAAACATAGTTAGATAGGCCTATACGTCTTATACTTGGGTCTATATGGCTTCCTTTTTATTACCTTTTAATACTGAAAATCAAAAACTCACAGTTCATAGGATACCTTCCAGCACTTATTCACAATCATCTGATGGTGTAAATCCAAGCACAAATACAGATGATTTTGATCAGATTGTAAGAAGCAACTTAAGATATGATTTACTTTTTTTTATAACAAGTCTCTTAAAGGATTACTTATTAATCTATCAACTTAAATAGCCTTTTTTTAAATGTTGTATATACATAAATGTATATACAAATTTTTCACAACATTTACAATGAAAATAATTTTATAATCATTTAAGGTGAGATAACATATCTGTCCAAGCTTATTACCAAAAGTACTTAAGTTATTCCACATTATTTCATCACTATACATAAATAATTTAATTTTGTTTGTATTCTCGCCTTTCATTGGTTGATTTCAAAAAAGGAACAAAAATCATTCTGTATAATCTGGTTTAGTATGGCGACACACCCCCTTGACGACCAGCTGAATCATTGGTATCCATGCAATCCCCTCACTTTCAGTCAT
>PRKT01000326.1:152351-160801 GCA_003671525.1 Saccostrea glomerata
CAAAATGCTACTCCTCCTACAGTTTTGGTCAGATTTCAATATAACTTGACAAAGAAGTAGTCTACACTAAGATACATATTTCTCTGAATCGGTTTTTGATTTCGATGAATGGTGTTGCCGTGGTTACTCAAAATAGAAATTTCTGTGAAATTCTTTCAAAATGCTTCTTTTCCTACAGTTTTGGTCTGATTTCAATATAACTTGGCACACAAATAGACTACACTAAGAAACATAATTCCGTGTATCGATTTTTGAGTTCGATGAACGGTGTTGCCGTGGTTACTAAAAATAGAAATTTCTGTGAAATTCTTTCAAAATGCTACTCCTTCTACAGTTTTTGTCTGATTTCAATATAACTTGGCAAACAAGTAGTCTACACTAAGAAACATAATTCTATGTATCGGTTTTTGATTTTGATGAACGGTGTTGCCGTGGTTACTAAAAATAGAAATTTCTGTGAAATTCTTTCAAAATGCAACTCCTTCTACAGTTTTGGTCTGATTTCAAAATAACTTGGCACACAAGTAGACTACACTAAGATACATAATACTGTGTATCGGTTTTCACTGTTGCCATGGTTACTAAAAATAGAAATTTCTGTTAAACACTCTCAAAATGCTACTCCAAATACAGTTTTAGTCTGATTATAATATAATGTGGCATGCAAGTAGACTACACTAAGAACATAAAGAGACTTAATCAAGGATCATTATTATATTTATTGCTGTTGAAAAGTTTCAATTTCCAACTGCTTCAGTATTTTTCTCTTCCTTTGCTATAAGTACAAACCAGTAGAGCTTCAGTCTCGACAGAGACTTCTGGTTTTTAGAAATATTAAATTGGTGTAAAATGTAATCAACTTATCTATTGAAAATTTATATAAATAATTTTTAAATGAGTGTGAAGTTTATTAAATGAAAAAATAGATCACTTTCTGTCGTAACACTATAATACTGGTGCTATGATCTGATTATGATTACTATGCTGTATTAATTTTGTTATCAAATTCTTTTTATTGGATACCTATCAATTTTAAAGATAACCACTCTCTTAATAAATTTATTTTACCAAAATATTAGAAAGATTTCACTTATTTTTTTGACATCTTTCACCATCCATACTCCTTTCCATAAAGTTAGTGGAACAGTGTCCTTGAATTTGCTCTCAAGTTTTATTTATAACTATGGTAGATCAAATCTTTGACCAAAATTAAATAAATTTTGTATCTAAGGATGCACACTATAAATTATCCTTTAGAGTATTTTTTTTGGAGTATCATCAAGACTTTTTATTGATAATTCATGAATAACAAACTGTCTATTCAGTTCTGTTGCTATGGACCTAATTTTGTTGCTATGCACAGATTGTCATCAATGTATAAATTTTCAGGGTTTTTTAATTAAGAAATAAAAGTTTTTTCAATTAAATTTTACATATAATTCATGTTCTCCTCTATTTTTTGACATGATGTTTCGAAAATGTCTTGGTTGCTATGCAGTAAATTTGGTTGCTATGGGCACATTACAGGATTTTTATCCTAAAAATTTCACTTAATTTATTTATGATGCAAGAGTATGATAGATTTTATACATACAATTGTATCAATTTGGAAGAAAATTAAAATTTTCCTAAAATATTGGAAGTGAATTTTAAGCATTCTGGTAGCTCAGTCGGTAGAGCGCTCGCTCCGTGATCGGAAGGTCGTGAATTCGTATCTCGGCCGCGACTGACCTAGTCGTTAAAATTGGTAGCAACTGTTCCTTCGCCATGCGCTCGGCACTTTGAAGTGAAAGTTGCGGGTCCTTCGGATGAGACCTTAAAAACCGAGGCCCCGTGTCAGCGGCAGGCGTTAGCACAATAAAGATCCCTCACTGCTCAATGGCCCTGAGTGCCGAGTAAAGGTCAAAATTTGAAGCCCTTCACCGGTATACGGTGACGTCTCCATATGAGTGAAAATTCTCGAGAGGGACGTTAAACAATAAACAATCAATCAATCTTTAAAGAAATCGAACATAAAATATAACAGTTTCCCCACAAAAAAATGCTTCTCAATTTTTTATGTCAGTCTTGAAGAACAACATGCATTGTGCAAAAACAAAATTCATTTAAATGCTGAACCTGTTGTAGATTTTATATATACTAGTATTAGTTTTTACAGGTTAATATTTAAATTTTCGCATTGTTCAACTGTATAGTATTTGTGTTGTCATGACAACAGATGCATGGGTATTTAGATTTGCTTTGAAACTTTTTGTACTCTCTATAAATATTTAATAGTTTGCACAAAGTTTGTTGCGGGTGATATCAGCATTCTTTCTGTGAAAATATTCTTCCAAAAAAGTTAAAATTTAAAGTCATATACGCTATATGAACGCCGAATTTAGGTTGAAACAAAATGATCAACAATGTAAAACACATGAAGTATTATAAAAAATAACACTTTCCACAAAATTGTACTAAAGATGTCGTTGTAATAACAAAACAATTAAACAATATCTAGGAATTAAGAATTCAGTCTTTTCATGAATATTGATAAAGGAAGTGCGTAAACAGTAGGCCTATATATAGAAACACATGTCCACGAGAAATCACAGACAACGAGGTATGTTGCATTTTGACAACAATTATTAATGTAAGGTTAATATGCATCATAACATAGAAGATTGTTGATACTTAAATACATTAAAAGGTAAAGTTCCATTAAGTATCCACGTCAAAAGTGAGTAGTATCTCAAACGGTCTACCTTGTTTTCTTTACGCCACGTGTGTTTATCAATCTAAAAGTAGCGACGGCGTCACGTGATGGATTAATTAAAAAATAGCTGTTTTTCTTTCCTTGCAGGATACTAAATAATTATAATTTGATAACTTTGTAACGCGTTTAATTTTAATGGTGTAATTTACAGTATTTTCGTAACTTTTCTTGATAAACAAATTGTATCAATTTCCAATCCTATTTTAACTGGCGCAAGTTATAGCGTGTATACTTTTAAGCTTTTTTTCCTTCACTTATGGTGGGTTTCCATGGCAACACATAAGAAGGTAGATAAATAATAGCTTTGTTGGTCAAACATCATTTTCATATTTGTGAAAAATGTGCACAATGATCACTTTTTACAACCAATGTAAGAAAACAGGAGGTTAAAATTTTTAAGTTTCCATTTGAAGCTTGATGATTCGTGACATTCTCTCATGAATACATTCAAAATAAAAACATCTACATACATAGGGGTATACATGCAGCAGACTTCAATTTCAAGTTCTTCATAAGATGAGCAGTTTCGAAGTCTTTGCAGATTTTCGAAAAACGTTTTTCTGTCACCATCTGGTGTTGATATCTGCATGATCTCCTCTTCCCCATGTTTTAGATTTTTTCCATCCTTTTGATCTTTTGGTTTGTCAGATTTATCATCGTTTAAAACTGTTATTTTGTTATTGGGGGATATTTTCTTTGGTTGACTTTGATCTGCAACTCTTTTCCTCTTAGAATTTTTAATTTGTCCAGGAGATACTCCATTTTCTTTTTTTTCTAGTTGAAACTGATCTCTTTGCTGATGTCTCTTGGCATTCACCTGTATTCTCTCTGTTGATGCATAAGTAGAATATATTTAATATATATATTTTTGTTTTTAGGTGTCTGTTTGAGATTGACACATAAAAGATGTATGGTAAACAAATGTCAAGGACATATAGTTATACAGTAATTAATACAGAAAAGTAAACTGTACCATAGCCTTTTTCTTTTCTGTATTAATTACTTATAGAACACCTTTAAGGCATAAATCAGGGATATGTTTTCTTTCCATCAGTTTATCGTGCACGACCTATTTCACAAAAATACATCATCTCTCGTTTTCCTTTTCAGAGCTTTTACATGAATAATTATAACTCATATTTTATTTTATGATTGTAATCAGTTTAATACATACATTAAAAATAACATCTTTCTATCGTGAAATAAAATGATTATTGGGTTTATGATGTGGGAATCTATGATTTATTATTTTTGAAGGGGGGATGTTAGTCTAATGGATTTATTTACAAATTAGGAAGGATGAATGCTACTCAACTGACCCGTGCATGTTTTGGTGCAATTTTCAGGTATTGATGAACTTTAATATCCTTCAGAAGTATGCAAGTTACGAAAAAGACGAGTGATAATTTTGGCGCAATTTTCTGAAACACTGATAATCTTTACGACATTTATCGTAAAATATACCATTTAAAACAAATTGCAAAGGTAAACTTTTGCCAACTTAATTGCACACAGTGAGAGGAGAGGTGGGAAGCTGTGGGAAAAATTATCAGCATTGGGTACTATTTTGAAAAATATTATCCAAGTGAACTTGCAAGCTGATTCCTAGAATATGATATTAATGGTAACAGCATTCCAGAAAAATGTTCTCTTGTTTTAGTTTTTGGAATATCTTCTTTCTAGTGAGGAGGAAGTTGTCAGATCTGCATAAGAAAATTTTGATAATACTGGTGAAGAAGACTTGTTTGACTCTTTGAACGACCTCAAGATGAAAAGCTCCAAAGTACGGTCAACACAATTGCCATGCCTGCAACGAACTTGACACTGCCAATAGGCGGATTCCGCGGCTACAGACAATCATCAAGGGACTCCGTGTAGCCATACCAGAACAACCAGTGGGTCCAAACCCGGAAGACCTTCGGATCGCGGACAATATCATGGCCAGTCTTCACCAAGAAACAAACAACCCGGATCATGCCTTCTATTAAAAAATTTTTCAAGGAATTGTTCTTAACGAGCTATAAGGTGAATATTAACTAGTATGGTGGAAGATCCAAGGGAAAAAACATTTGACGTCAGGAAGAAAAAGATAATAGATAATTCAGACTTACGTTGAAGAGAATTGAAGTGAGGGATCCAGCGGTGTGGAGGGATCGGGTTGTTCCAAGATCAACGAGTGCCTCCGACGCCGAAAGAAACTTGGCAAAGCAAATAGCCAGGTTACGGACAATAGTAATGTGCCTACTGAAGAAAATGTAAACTAGTTGCGACCACAACTTTCTGGAGTCCAAACTGTTCAGGAAGACCTACCCAGATAAGAGTTCAAAGAAGAGCAACAGGGATCACACAGGCCCCTCACTGCCCTTCTGTACACAGAACTGACATTACTTTATATTTATTTTATATATGTGTTAAATATTTTTAATTATTAAAAAATAAGTTATTAAAAGGCAAAACGAAAAAAAAAATAAGTTAAAATAATCATTGAAGGTTTATATACGACTAACTCTTTTGAAATAAACGAATACATAAATTTGCACACTCTACAATTTTGCAGAGTGGAGAAGTATCCAAAACGAGCACGAGCATGCGGAAAGAAGTTCCCCTTTGGAGGAGAGGGCAGAACAGTCCTATATAACTGGAAATCACACATACTTCATTTATAATATCAAGGCGGAAAACGAGTTCAAGGACCAACGAGTATATAATTCCACACCCTCAACAACATTTGTGGTAAATAACTTACTCATATGATTTGAAAGTGTTTTAGTTCTTAAAAAACAATAGTAATTACAACAAATAAAAACAATAAAATCCGTACAGTTTTAGTAAAGAGTCTAAGATATAAAAAGAAGAACCATTGCAAAATGCACAAATTCAAAAATTAAATTATTACGCAGAAATTGAGACGCATCATTATCAAAAGGTTAAAACAACTTAAATTTATTTTGATAAAAAAAAATGACAAGAATACTTTAAATCATCTAGAATATGAAACAATAATTATATATCAGGACAGGCGTAAAGATTGTTTTAGTAATAGAAATGAATTGTTTTAGTAATAGTAATGAATTAATTTTGCATTTATTGCTGTTTTTAGCTCTACTGGTCAGAGACCAGAAGAGCTTATGCGATGGTAATGCGTCCGTCGTCCGTCCGTCTGTCTGTCTGTCTGTCCGTCTGTCTGGCTGTAAACAATTTTTCAAAATGCTACTCCTCCTACAGTTTTGGTCTAATTTCAATATAACTTGGCACACAAGTAGACTACACTAAGATACATAATACTGTGTATCAGTTTTTGATTTCGATGAACGGTTTTGCCGCGGTTACTAAAAATAGAAATTTCTGTGAAATTCTTTCAAAATGCTACTCCTCCTACAGTTTGGTCTGATTTCAATATAACTTGGCACACAAGTAGGCTACACTAAGATACATAATTCTGTGTATCGGTTTTTGATTTCGATGAACGGTGTTGCCGCGGTTACTAAAAATATAAATTTCTGTTAAATACTCTCAAAATGCTACTCCAAATAACAGTTTTAGTCTGGTTACATGTATAATATTATGTGGCATGCAAGTAGACTACACTAAGAACATAAAGAGACTTAATCAAGGATCATTATTCTATTTATTGCTGTTGAAAAGTTTCAATTTCCAACTGCTTAAGTACTTTTCTCTTCCTTTGCTATAAGTACAAACCAGTAGAGCTTCAGTCTCGACAGAGACTTCTGGTTTTATCTATACACATGAAAATATTTGTAGATGGTAGAAGAGAAAGACGTGAAAGAAGAGGTATTCGAAGGGAGGATAGAATCTGTGTCTTTTGAAAGGTAAATATATGGATTGAAAAGAAGCTCCAGATCTTGTCTTTGAACATAACGCTACAGATCCCATAATGCTAAAAAGATGAATTTACGGTGAGCTATTTTTGCACACTTTGGGGGAAATTTTATCCATTTTCTAGTATTGGCCAATCAAATACCTTTCACTCTCTACAGCTTGACACATTCCGCAGCCACAGCGCTCACCTGAGCACATCAGGCTTGAATTTACCCCTCCCCCCTTCCAGGCGCTCATCATTTGAACAAACTAGAATCTTCTCTACCTGAGGATAATTCCAAATAAATAACACTAATCATAGCTTTGAACTACTTGAAAAGAAGATTTTAAAAGTTTTCCCTATATATCCATATGTAAAATTTGAGTCGGCCATTTTGGCCCCGCCCTACCCCCGGGGGTCATGATTTGTACAAACTTGAATCTACACTACCTGAAGATGATTCCACATGGGTTTCATATTTCCTGGCCCAGTGATTGTGGAGAAAGATTTTAAAAGATATTTCCTATATATTCCTATGTTAAACCTGGGTCGGCCATTTTGGCCCCACCCTTGCCCCGGAGTCAAGATTTGTACAAACTTGATTCTACTCTACCTGAGGATGACTCCACATGAGTTTCATCTTTCTTTGCCCAGTGGTTCTGGAGAAGAAGATTTTTTAAGATTTTTCCTATATAATCCTATATAAACCTGATCCCACCTCTGATGTTTCGGAAGTCCGTGTTTGCTCTGCTCTTATTTTGTATATTTGTTTTATGGACGTTGAGATTGAATACTGTTCGTTATTTCCATATCCTTCATGTAAAACTTTGGTCGGCCATTTTGGCCCCACACTTGCCCCGGGGGTCATGATTTGAACAAATTTGAATCTACACTACCTGAGAATGATTCCACGTGTGTTTTATCTTTCCTGGACCAGTGGTTCTGGAGAAGAATATTTTTCCTATATATTCCTATGTAAAATTTGGGTCGGCTATTTTGGCCCCACCCTTGCCCCGGGGGGTCATGAATTGAACAAACTTGATTCTACATAACCTGAGGATGACTCCACATGAGTTTCATCTTTCCTGGCCCAGTGGTTGTGGAGAAGAAATTTTTCTAAGATTTTTCCTATATATTCCTATGTTAAACTTGGGTCAGCCATTTTGGCCCCGCCCTACCCCCGGGGGTAATGATTTGAACAAACTTGAATCTACCCTACCTTTGGTGCAACCTGAGCAAAGATCTCTTGTAAAGACAAGAACTGGGAGAAGAATTAAACCCAGGGAGATATGAAGAAAGTGGATAAACTCTGAGCACTCTGGCTGTTATATTTCCAAACTACATGTATATGTATCTTTAAGTTTCAAAATGGTACCATTTTCACTTTTTTTCAGCGTACTTCAGCAGCACAGAAGCTTCTTATTTCACATTCCTGAGGACTCTGTTTTTTCCTGAACCTGCTTCAATTTCATTATCATTTCGCATCAGATGATTAATAATTTATGGTTAAATAGAAAATTACAATAGGTAATCCCCATCCAGGGAGCGTGTGTAAGATACGAAAGGAAATCCTCGTGAATTTCCGGATAATATTGATGTGCACATGGTAAAAGTGCATGATTAATAATTTTTTTTATGTCCAACTAGTAAAAACTTGTTTGTAAATCCTACAGCTGCGAATGACACAGATTTTTTTTAAACACTTTGCACGCTACAAAACAAACCCTACTCTGCGGAAACCATATCTATAGGGGTTATCCCGTGACAATTATCCAGGGTATCAGCACATCATTCACACGTCTTAATTGATAGGCCTACATCTTTCAATGCCAATATTTTCTCATATAGGCGTCGGAATCGGGGGGGGGGGGGGGG
>PRKT01000326.1:161229-181229 GCA_003671525.1 Saccostrea glomerata
CCCCCCCCCCCCCTTCCTTTCAATAAGCCCCGCCTTTTTTAATTTGCTTACGATGCCTATGTCTTATATTCATTTTTTTTTTACATAAATCCATTGAATGAGCAAATGCATAAAGAGTTCTTTAAAAATATTTATTTATTTTACTTTGAAGACGGCATGAACAGCTTTGAATATCCTGTGTTTTCCTTGCATAAATGCATTGAATTGTGAAAGTACTTTTTTGACAAGCAAAATATGTAAGCGGACAATTTGATGCTTTGCATCAATATTAATTGTTAATGCTTTGCATCAATATTAATTGTTAATGTACATGTATTTTAACATCTTGTGTCATTAGAAATAAAATAATTTTTATATTAAATAGATATAATTAAACTATAAAATGAAAAAAGATAATGTGTCATTAGATAATGCATTATTTTCACAGGCATTTAATTAGAACATTTATCCCTGAAGGGTACGTTCACAAGCTTCTGAAGCGCTATTCAGCAGATTGGATGGTTGTGAGAGGGGTCAAACATGAACCCTTAAATGAGAGAGAGAAGAAAGTTCTAAATATCATTCAAGATATAGCTTCTGCACTTTATTCCGTCTTCTGAAAATAGAAGATAAATCTGTAGTGAAACACGTGCAGCAGCTTCTCATGTGCTTAGCTTCCCCATCACATGTATGCTCTCTTATTAAACCAACATTAGAAGTTAATCAGGGGATATCAAGCATTTCCCACGGAGAAAATCTCAAACAAAATCCTGTGAAGTCGGATTTATTGCAAAGAAAAGTCCCAATTTTATTTGAAATATATGAGTGTGGTGTTGATATGAGACCTCAGACAGTTATTGGAACAATTGTTGGGTTTTACCATTGAACCATCTGTAGATGCTAAGGAGGATCATGATTATATGGAAAAGGTTGTAGAGGTCGAAGAAATGACCTTTTCACCTCAATTGTGAAATACTGGAAATTGCCCTTTTAAATAGGACAAAAAAAAAGAAATCTGTGAGCCAATGCTCACTTATAATACACCCGCTCCGATGTAAATAAACACTATCATGTTAATATAAACAAATTCAAGTACAGGCAGATGCACTGAAAAATTTAAAGTTGGCATGCCTCAACAAAGAGTTACTAAAATTTCAAGCATCTGCTACAAATATTAGAAAACTGCGATGAATTTTTATGAATGAAACAGACGCACAGACAATCGGGAAGTTGACATCGGATGAAACAGATATCAACGTTCAA
Organism: Saccostrea glomerata; assembly: GCA_003671525.1. Classification (NCBI taxonomy): domain Eukaryota; kingdom Metazoa; phylum Mollusca; class Bivalvia; order Ostreida; family Ostreidae; genus Saccostrea; species Saccostrea glomerata. Next base: position 162,472 of record PRKT01000326.1, read on the forward strand.
GAAAACGCACCTGAAAAACTGAAACCGGGAAAATCCATGAAAATAATTAATATTACGTGCCATCAAACGTATGGACCTGAACAAATGTCTGCATGGTACGTGTACAATAAAAACACTGAGTCTTGTGAGGACTATTCGATAAATTTAAACAAGAAACGTTCAAATGGGGAAAAGGATAAATTTCTGACAACTGCGGTGTTGGCTGAAATACCAATTCGACCCAAAAACTTATTACATAAAAACACCGGTGAACTGAAAAGTGTCGTTCTGAGAAATTGTTTTGTTTCCAAATCAGGTGAAGGGAAAACAGCAATATGTCCCTTTGGAGACCCAACCTATGCAAGATTCTGTCCTCTCGCGACACTTCTTCCAAAATTAGACTCCTCCTACAAAAATATGGTTTTCGTTTAAACAGAGAAACTTCAAACAATGTTATAGTCGTAGAGTACAGGCATCTAAGCAATTTTTTCTGGTATGACACCACAAAGAAATAAAAAAAATGAAAACAGAGTATGTTCAAACAGCCGCCATCATTATGAAGAAAATATACAATTTTCTTTAAAACGGCAAAGCAACCGATGTTTAAAATAAACCATCCATCCTTACAAGGCAAACAAAAAAAGCACAAACTATACAAGCCATCCCGCATGTCACAATTATATATAGCACAGCTTTTGCAATGCAAATCATCATTTCTAAAGTTATTCGAACACACTGCCTCCACTATCAAAACTGTCCTTTGAGCAGTTGAATCCATTGCTTTCACTGAAAGCATCTGGAGCTTCTGTAATTTGAAACAAACGTGCGAAAGAGTCACCCCTTCTTGACTGTTTGTTACGTCTTCCAATGACAGCTGTAGGTAACACGGACTCTGAGTGGTCGTACTAATATATCTTCTTAACAGTGCCTGTATGGTGTTATTAAGACGTTCACTGGCCAGTGTCTTTTAAAGTTTGTTCCTTTCTGAGTCTCGTAATTTTATGCTGTACACTTAAATTTCTTTTAAGTGATAAATTTTGATGGTTGATTTCGCTCCATGTTGGTAGACAATTAACGTTATTTAACGCTTCGTAAAAAGTGAACCCTTCCGCGTCCTCAGAACAAACGCACAAAAGATTAAGACAAAATCTTGCAGATGTGCGTCTAAAATACCTTCTTGTAAAGAGGCTGGTTCAACAAGAACATAGAAACAAATTATCAGGTATAAAGTACATATTATGGATGGACTGGGCATTCCTCTCTTTTCTCGCATATCATTTTAAAATTATAACACTAACTTAAGCAGCAACGCGAAATACTTCGGGACCGCCATTCTAATATTTACACTGTAGTTGTCTCCTCTTTGACGGATGACTCATTGCGTATATTGCGGGGAAAACTGCCAGAGAGCTGGGAAAAATCTCAAGATTATTGTGCTATATACCGGTACTATACAAAAAGGACAACTCAATTTTATTCTACATACAAGTTTCAGTAAAATAAATGTCGATGAATTAAGAAGCAAAGTTGAAAAATGTAAATTTCAGTTAAAGATGCGTACACAGCTTGTGCTGAAATTAATCTATTAAATAAAGGAGACAATGAGATCTCAAGCCAAGTTAAGAATGTACGGGTTGCTTCCACTTGTGAAAAACAAATGAAGAGGAGATGGAGGAAGTGAATCCCGTTCTGATGGAGGCGCTTGACAGAGAATTAAATAAACACTTGGTAATTACACATATTTTCATTGTATTAACTTCGATCAGTTATCTTCCGGTATATAATTCGTGAATAAGCCCTCAATTGTTTTCGTTTCTCAAACTTAAGATAAAATACACCTTATCTTATTTAGACAAACATAAATAAATAATTTCTGTTTTACCAAATATAATGCCATGTTTTTTTCCGTCAAGTCCATGACGGAAAACCGTCCAGTTGAAATGGACGGAATTCCCGTCCTGTCATTCATTTTATTATATATAGAAAGATCTGAAAGGCCAAGTCGTAAGAATTTCGGAAAAATTCTTAATATAAAGTACGACCGCACTTGCTCGGAGTTTTACAAAGTCCATTCCGGTCACGTGGTAGCGTCAAAATGGATAAAAAACAAGAACACGACAGAGAGATAGTGGGTAAGTTTAATGATGTTTTATGTAGTTTTTATCATTCAAAACGTTATAAATTTAGACAAACCAGAATCTTGAATTAATTAGAATTTAAGATATCTTACTTAAATGGTTTAAAGTAAACAAGAAAATACTTGATCGGACACCGATCGGATGGTGATTTATTTAGGTCAGACCATTTTTCTTTAACATTTGGACGGTTATCCCGTCTAATGAATTATCTGAATCAGTTGGACGAGAAATCTATCCAATAAAGCTTAACTAATTTAAGGACGGAAAAACCATCCTGAGTTTGTATATTAGATCAAGCAACTGTGAAACAATCGTAGACCATGTAGACATAGGTGAAAGTCAGCACTAATTTCAATATATTTAGGCTTATGCATTTATTGATCATTTACATGCTTTATATCGATACAATATCTTGATAAAGCTTCAGCTATGTCCTTCATCATCACATTGGTCCATGGTTCCACCTCTTGCATGTCTTTGCAATGTGCATTATGCATGTTATATTCAGGTCAGCATGCTTAGGAATAACCATAAAAACATGTATAAATAAAAAAATCATTATGGATTGTTAATTATATACATGATTACATGTAAACAGATTGACTGTTTGTATGGTTGAACCAAGTGCAGATTTAACAAAAACTGACTTCATCATGTGTTCATCGTAACAATTACATATACATTAACTCATTACCATATAGTTTAATCATTTTAATTCGCCCAACAAGACATATATATATTTTACTATTAGTCATGTTACATATGTAGTTATAGATTCCATTGCTTAAACCATGTGAACAAAAACCATGGTAGCATGCTCAATCTAAGTTATGAATGTCAGGTAGTACCCTGATTTTGTCAAAAAGATTTAAATAAACAAACAAAAAACAAATCAGTTTGATAATACATATGTTAGTTTTCAAAAAGATGTAAAATTCAGATGTAATATTGTTTAATGGGGAAAAAAGTAATATTGCATGATGCATGTAAGTTCATGTAGATCTGCATGTGGTTATTACTTGGTATACATTCTGTCAATATGTAAATTTTCATATTTTTCGATTCTAAAAAATCTTTATAAGCTGAAATGTTTAACAAAAAATGGCCATTCACGACATTCTCAGTGGTTATTTTGTTTTACACTCTCAACATAATGAAATCAAAGTACTGTGAGTACTGAAAGACGGTGGCATGAATGATTTTGTTAATTTTTCTGGCTAGCAATTACTGCGACACGGGATCTTAATCTGAATTAAAGGCCAATATCCATGTCACGCAGTGGGAGTCGAATCCGCTAGGTAAGGATGGACTTCTTCAAGTCCGTTAGATAGAATGATCTATCGTTAAAATGATAAATGTCCTACGGACCCGGTTTAACGGCTTGTCCCGAGAACTACATGTACAAGTCCGTGAGTCCAAAGCAAACCCGCTACCGTAACGTCAGATGGCGACTTGCAGTAAATAAGATGAAATGTTTTAGGTTTTTGTAAAATGAATTGGGAATTATTTAAAATTTTATTCCGATTTTTAACAATATATCTTCCTGTATTTTAATATATAAATTTATATTTTTGTACTAAAAAGAAAATTGTGATGAATTCTCACTGTGATCTAGAATGTTTACGCACTATCTTAAGTACTTTTGTCATCAAAAAACACAGCAAACTTCAAATAGGTATGTGCATTTATAAATAAACAATTGCAAATTATAAGATTTCATTTAATGTGTTACGGATGATAATGTCAAAGTTTCTAAAGCAGCGTCAAGTTTCCTCTTTGATAAAAACACGTTAGATAATTCCCATTTAAATCAAAGAATATCATTGATGCACATATATATTTGAGTTTCCCTTTATTCTTCAAATAACAGTCAGAAACCAATATCGCGCACAAAAGGGGCCTTGTGAATATTTATTAGTACTAAAGTTATGGATTAATATTTTCCCTATCATTCATCTAAATAATCTTATACATATATTGGGTATCAACATTGTCAGCGCCTTTCGCTATTTCTGTAGCTGTTTGTTCTACCCTTGGATTTGATTAAAACGATTATCTTAGAAAACTCCCGTTTCTCTATTACACTGAAGAGGAAAAAAACTAAACTGCTTCCCAGACCAAAATCTATTGAAGACTTTTATTTCGAAACAATACTCGTATTATTTTCATAACCGGGGTTTTTATCGTGTGTAACATTAAAGCATGTTGATTAAGTATTTTTTTTGTCTAAAGAGTATAAAAAGAATTCAGATACATAAAAATATGATAAATAAATACTTGTTAAAGATTTCATATCGCAGTGCCCACTATTTTACGAGAAAAAACGCTTTGTACACGACAACCCTCGTATACCGCTCGAAAAAAAGAGGAAATAAAACAGAATAACAAAATATTTTTCTGTCTCTATTTTCCGTCGTCTCAAGTCACGATCAGAGTCTGTATATATACGTATGGAGCTTTCCCCAGAATTGAATATCTTATACATTTTCGCCGTGGTTTGCGATTATGTTATTTCTCATACGTAATATTCTAAAATGCAACGTCCCTGCGAGTCCCAGTGCATATTTACTGCTTGATGAACACACTAAAAGACTGACCGATATTCAGCCCAAAGCCACATTCCTTTTTATGTGATTCAGCTAAATTCACATAAAAATCCTAATACTAATATTAATTCATGCACATGCATTTGATTTCCTTTTTCGTATATTTTCGGTTAAATTTATTAGAGGCACGCTAGAGTGTCTAATAAATAGGAATGAAATATATGGGTAAATTGTGTCCGTCATAGTCTTTGTTACTAGTAATATAAATTTGACAAATTATATGTTAAGTCGTTTATGTGTCCGAGATAATCAAACAAATTTGACAAATTATATGTTAAGTCGTTTATGTGTCCGAGATAATCAAACAAAGTCTTATTTTCAAAAACTAGAATGATGATAAACTTAGCAAATTTTATGGCATCAAATACCTCCAACAACCGTCACTACGAACTTATTAAGATGTAGTGATCTTTTTGTTTAGCAATTATTTATTATTAGCATTTGATTTCAGAGTTATATTTTTCAACAAATATTCAGTAATTTAAAGAAACCCAACGTGCATAGAAAATGATTTTTCGAACATGTGAGAAAAAACGAGAAATTGTGTACGAATTGATATGTGTAGTTTGCACACGAATATACGAGTCGGTTGGTGTACGAGTTAGTTTAGTTCAGTGTAATGAATATTCATGAGGCGAGAAATACTGATAACGGCAATGATCAGGAGTTAGGCTTTGTGACAATCAACGAAATGTCTTTAAAATAACTTCAATGTATTTGTTACCTATGTACATATTATTTTCAAACATTGAAACCAGTCTACTTTCATTATTTTAACTTTGCAAAAATCGCCGCTAGGGTCCCCGTGTGTTTACACTGACCAGCAGCTATAGCCTGTGGCTATAAATAGCCACCGTCTAAAAATCACAAATGACAATTATGCAACTAATAGCATGATTATATTAAAGACTAATATACACCAGTTTTATTTAAAAATGTTTCCATTTCACTTATCCTTCTTGCAGAGCATGTTAAAAACTTACAGAAATTATGCAGACTATGTGGAAATTCAACAAAAAATAATGAACGGACTAGTAAAACAAACTTCTCCATGGAACTTCTGCAGCTATATGACATAGACGTTTTTAAAGATATTCCATCCGTTCATCCCGAATTCGTTAGTATCATAAGTAAGTTTTTGTCAGCATCTTTCATCATTGATGATTTAAACAAAATGGCTGACACACTGTGGATGAGCATGTTGCTCAACTCCTCTTATGGCGTTAATCAAAGGGGAGAACATATGCGTGACAGAGAAATGTTTACAGTGTCGAAGTCCTTCGATCAGCTCTGGAAGGATATGGAAATAACGAACAGTATTCAATCTCAACGTCCATTCAACAAATATACAAAATAATAGCAGAGCAAACACGGACCTCTGAAACATCAGAGGTGGGATCAGGTGCCATGGAGGAGTGAGCATCCCCCGCCGAAAGGCCACACCCGCCATGTGCTCGTTGTCATAATCAGGAAATAACGGAAAAAATCCGTGGTCAATTCAGTGTATAAATAATGGACTAACAATTGGTATGAAAAACGTCAGTCAGCATTTCATTCAATGATAAATTGTATTTGCTGACAAGGTCAATGTATCGACCATAGAATTTACGAAATGATGACTTTAAACGAGACTGTTGATATTCTTATTTCATCAACTTGCTTGTCAATAATTTACCTCGCTTAAGAAATTGTTCATACGTAGAGCATGCTCTTGCGTATCGAATCAACTGAGATATAAATACTCCGTATGCAGGTGATGAAGGTATATTGCTGCATAAGTAAGGAAAGTTGACGATAGAAAAGTTAAAGTCATCACGTTTATCATATAGCTTGGTTGTTAGATTACCATTAGTGTCTTTTTCGAGTAAAATATCCAAGTATGAAGCAGAAGTGTCGGACTCTGTGGTATCTTTTATCTCAAGCTCACCAGGATATATCGTGTCGACGTAGGAATGGAAATTATCATTATTAATTGACAATACGTCGTCGATATATCTAAATGTCGAGTTGAAGGCCACAGCAAGTGTTTTCTTATCACGTAAAAGATTTTGCATAAATTCTGCTTCATATGGATAATAAAGGGATAGAAAGCATTGGTACAGATCAAGCAAACGAAATGACAGATACGGTAAAACATTTTAAAAACTCTAAGTTTACACTGTATTGGACATTGAGTTCCTATATGACATGATAAAAAAACATATGTTTAATTTTTCTTTTTTTCGTTTAGGAAAGAACATATTCGATCTCTTCGGAAATCAGTGGATACCCAAAGAAAAAAAAACAAATCGGTTCCTTATTCACGAATTGTAATTTTAATTATTCATCTAGTTCGAAACTTTTTTTTCTTCATAATTATATCGGCTATTGCATGTAAGATATTGCAGAAAGACAGTACTGACGTGACGTGTACTTTTTTCTATGTTTCAGGGGAAAACTTACGAGTTGAGACCTAAACCCAAAAAGGTTCGCTCTCTCTCTCTCTCTAAAGGAGATTCTTGTATACTTTCTAATCATTTCCTGTATCAATATATGTTGAGAATTTTTTTTTTCAGAAAAGAAAGTACGGCTCATTTTACTACCCAGGCACTGGAGTCAAGAAAAGGTATTTATTCGTAGTAACTGTATTTTAAAAAGCTTTGCGCGTGCAGTAATGTTGACCTGGCAATGCTAGTAGTAGCTATAAACTTATACAATGTTATAGCTAACAAATTCTTTTATAAGAAATACTGTGAGTGCTGAAATATATTGGCATGAGTAAACCAAAATCCTTCGTCGAAACCGTATCTCTACTGGTTTGTACTTAAAACTTAGATAAAAAATAATTTAAAAAAAAAATTAAAAAAAAAAAAAGCAATTAATAAAATAATATCCCTGATTTTATCTCTTTTTGTGGCAAGATTGCCACTGTACGTGAAGCTGTTTAAAGTAATTTAAAGAAATTTCTAACTAACCATGGAAACGTCATCCATCAAACTCAAACATCAATCGAGATAATTAATCGGGTACAATGTTGTTGATGAAACCTAGATAACAAATAGTATCACAGTATATTATATGTACATGCATGCCTTATTACATGTATATTAAAATCAAACCTTAGTCCAAACCTTTTAAATCAAGTTATCCAAAAGTGACCCCACAAACTTAAATGATACATACCATAAAAATTAGTTTTTAGCATGAAAACCGTCTGTGAACCATAGGTCCCCCTTTTTGTATATTTTAGAGACGAAAGAAGTAGGGCGAATGACAGCAAAGAGCATGTGTGCGAGGAAATTCCTTCGAACCAAGGTAGAGACGAAGACTGTACAGTAATAGACGATGAAGAATGTAGGAGCGAGGAAGGCACATCGAACCAAGGTAGAGACGATGACTGTACAGTACACTACATACACATAGCGTCAAAATGGACATTGACCATTGTACATCTTCAACCCTAAATTTATACGGCTTGTTCCTTTTATATCTAAATCAAAGTCACTGTTAATTTGTCCCGAAGGAGAAGGAAATAAAGTAATTTTTTTTTATAAATCAATTATTAACATTTGTACATTCTTTTTTATGCTATCCTAATAGGCTCCTCGCCACTGATTATAAGATATTCAATGAAATTTTTTCGGACACGTGAATATCTTGGTCACTTAGGGAAAAAAGTTAATGTCGAGCCCTGAAATGAATACGATAAGTAATACATACCTGTATACATGAATGAAAACAAGGGTTGTTGTATTCACAAGAGTTATCTCGCATTATTGGCGTAACGCTCATTTTCACTGGAATTATTAAAGATTTTACAAAAGACAAAAGGCATTCTATAAAAGAGCAAGAGCCATCTTATGCATAAAATGGCCCTGTACTTATATCAATTAATTGACTATCACCCTCTTTCCATTTTCAGATATCAAAATAAAGTAGGCACTTGGTGCTTTCATGTTCGATAATAAAATTTTGTTCTGATAATCCAAATATTTGAAAAAAGGCTTTGAGAAATTACAATGTTCTTGAAATTTGCAGAAAATATGTGTATTTGACTACCTTCAACAAAGAATTTAAATATGAGCACAGCCCACGATCCAAAAACTAAAACATGTTTTTTGATCTTCAGAAATAGACTGTTCATTATGTATTAGCATATTTTGGATCAGAGGTTGTGCTCTATATGAAATATTGAAAAAACGCTTCAACTTTAGGTCATTTTCAAAGGAATTTACAGGATATGAGGAAAATGACGCATTTTATGACGTCATAATGCATTGACTGGATGTGAAATTACGTCACAATTAATAGATAGGTGGTCACCAACATTCCAAGTGATAAATACTGCATTTGCAACCTAACCTGAGCTGTTTTGAATTTTCAGAAATTCTCAGGGCCAAATTAAGCCCAAAGTGGCTCTACCTCTTTATATCTTCGCCTTCAGGTTTCACATCATCCTTGGGATACGATGTTAAATGCAAAAGGAACACCACATTCGTACAAACGAAGTTGGATTTTGCATTTAGAACGAACACCAAACAATGCCAATAAAAGACGTCATTGACTCTGCTGCATCCGAGTCGTATGTAAGAACACATGGTACTCATTTACACATAACAAGATTGCCAACTTTCCTAAGGATTAGGAATGAAGTTGAAATTTGTGAAAGTGCAAGGATGTGTCGATCAAACCGACCAAAAAATTTTAAGTTTTAATAACTTTAATATAATGAAATAAGTTTTAAATGAATTTTAGTGTGAAATGCTATTAAGGACATAATAAATAAATAGCTAGATTCTCATCCAATTTTTTTTAAAAATCAAGGTGGGCGGGTTGCTTTTATTTTAGATTTTTAATTTTTTTTTTTCAATTTTGAAGACTTTTTAAACTCAGTTGACCAATTGCTATCCATCGGCGTCCGTCGTGCGTTGACATTTGAACATTTTCAGCTTCTCTTCTGCAACCTCACATTCATTTTCAACCAAATTTGGCACAAAGCATCTTTGGGTGAATGGGAACAAAAGTTGTAAATTTTATTGTCTCAGCCTCCCTGGGGCCTGAGGGGTGGGGGAAAAACCACTTAAATTAATGAAATCTTTAAAAATCTTCTTTTCTCCTGGACATCAAGCAGTCAAACTGTTTGCATGAATGTAATCAGCATGGAGTCCAGCTCTACCAAAATTGTGAAATTCAAAGGATCAGGGGTTCTAGTGCTAGGGCTGGGCTAAAAATGTATACAGTGAAAATGCCTTATTTCTTTGAAAATCTTCTTCTCTGCTCCTGGGTATTAAATAAACTAACTATGTACATAGTTATGATGAGCAAGAGTGCCTCTACCAAAATTGTGAATTTTATGGCCACAGGGTCAGGGGTTCTGATGTTAGGGTTGGGCTCTCTCTGATTATATAGTGAAAATGCGTATATTCTTTGAAAATCTTCTCTGCTCCTGGGTATTGAATAAACCAACTAAGTTCATAGTTAAAACAAGTATATACTGACAAAACGTCAGGATTACTCAAGCTGTAGAAAGTCAAATAGGAAGTATCATTATATCCTAAAATGGTTTTAAGATGAGGGCTATATATTGAGTTCAATCCTCTGTTGAATAAACTACATGACTGTATACATGAAACAACATTCAAATATTGAATTTTATTAGAAAAAAAACATTATTAATCGTACTTAATTACTTTTTAAGATGAATTTACGTGACACACTTTCAGGAATATTTTATAGAGCATAGTAACGTTTCCGTTTCTTAATGAAATATTTTATGTAGACATTTAGTATACATGTACTTCAAACTATATACGTTTTTGTACTAACATCAATTAAGATACTCGGTAGCTTGCTAAAAGCCTGTAGAAAAGTTTTTCAAAGAGAAATGGGAGATTGGAAAGAAGGCAGAGTACTTGGAGAGGGGTTCATAAAGAGTTGATGGTAAGTTTTCATGTCTTTATCCTTTATGTTATATTTTAGTCATTTTGCATTTATGTTTTCAATTTTATTACTTTTTTAAGAAAATACATTTTTAGGGCACAATACAGACCAAACTGTACCTTCTTCTAGCCAATAATTTTCCTGATTAAATGTTGATGATATTAAAATTTGATTTTTATTTACCTGGTAAACATTAATATTATCCAGGCAGTTTTGACTAGAAGAGATCATGAGAAAATGAAAGTTGACCATCAGAAGAAGATCATGTCCGAGATGTTAAGAGAGCTTAAGGTAAATACATGTGTATACCAAATATTACTGTAATATATTGGTTGCAAAAATGGTGATAATTAACAATTTTAACAAAGGTTGAGTGTCAATAGTTTTTGATGAATTTTGATTTTTAGGTTGTGGCATTAATGGATTTTGAAGGAAGAATTGCAAGAGAAGAAAAGAGGCAAGCTATACACAAAGAGCTGATGGTAAGTTTTCATTGTTAAGCCTTATCTTATAAATTCTTGTATTTTTGAATACATGTATGTTCTTAATTTTAAAGTATAAGTATTTAGCTGTCTATGCATCTTAAGAAGTTGGACAAGGTCAGAATTATCAAGTAAACATCAATCAAATTTCAAATGGTTTGACTCTGAAGATTCCTTTTGTTGTCCATGGCCACCAAACAACAGCAGTTTTTGACACAGCAGGTTGATGTCACTAGTGATTCCACCGAGACTCCGGTTAAAAATTGGTCTGGTGAAGAAACTGGTGGCATCACTCTATTCGAGGTTTTTCCCGCTTTAGATTGATTGATTGTACATTGTTTAACGTCCCTCTTGAGAATTTTTCACTCATATGGAGACGTCACCGATGCCGGTGAAGGGCTTCAAATTTTAGACCCATACTCGGCACTCAGGGCCATTGAGCAGTGAGGGTTCTTTTTCGTGCCAACCGTGACACGGGACCTACGTTTTTAAGATTATATCCGAAAGACCCCTGACTTTCACTTCTAGTGCCGAGCGCTTGGCGAAGGAACAGTCACTACCTTTGTTTACGTCTAAGGTATGACGCGGCGCCGCGATCGAGAATCGAACCCGGGCCTCCCGATCACGAAGCGAACGCTCTACCACTAGGCTACCGTGACCGGTCCCGCTTTTGAACCTCCGCCAGATGTTGCTTCATCCTCCGAATCCTACTAAACACAAAAATGTTAGTTTTACTAGGACAAGAGGGGGAGAATAGTCAAGACTTCCAAATACCTGAAACATTATTGTAATAGCTGATATCTGTGACTACTAATTTTATGCTTGATAAATGTACATTTTCAAATAAATCTTGTAAATATTTGATTCTTGAAAGAAGTTCACAGTTCATCAACAAATTGTTTTTACATAAGCTGCTTCACGATACCTCCACATTCTCGCATCTATTCTAGTTCTTATATGCAATTAAAATACAAAATAGAAATATGTTGGATTCAAATGTGTATATATCATTTATTTTAAGCTTTAATTATATTTAGTATATAAATCGTTGACGGGAAGAAAGTAAACTTGACGAAATACCATCCAAGTTAAGGGTAGACGGAGAACGTGTAGAAGCAGAAGGAATCACAGCCTTTGTTGGGAGAACGGGTCAATCAAGGAAGGCTAATGGGAGGACCGCGATACAGAACACCAGATTTAAAAGTATGACCGCCACCACAGCCAGTGGAGGGGCTAAACGGGCAAGAAAACGTGATTCCATCTGCACGTTACCCAATGAAAAGTCAAACTGAAAGAAACGGCGGTTATCTGGATAACCATGGAGAGTCTTCATCATATCCGGAAACTATGTAGCAACAGATAACAAAAGGTCACCTGAGTGAACCAAAAAGACAGTAGGTAAGACTAGACATCTTTCGACTCACTGAAAGGACGAGTTAACTTTAAACAAATTTTATGCAATTTGTTAGCACGTACTTAGTTTATTCGTATTGTTTATTGGTCATGTCTGTATTCCTATGAGGGGCGAGGAGATAGATATAACAATACCATATCACCTGGATTAATATAATCCAGTAAGTCGCACTTCTCAATTGCTCTTTATATCATACTACCTTCAAATATTTAAAAAAAAAAATTAACCAATTGGGCTACAACGGTTTTCTTAGGTAAGGGGTGGGACGAAATTTTACATGCGTGGGACCCCGAAGCATTAACGGTTGTGCACAAACAGTATACACAGGAAGTCCATGAGTATTTCTGTACAGCTTGATGGCCCCCTGTTCATCGTAAAAGTTGTAAAATTCAACATCGTAAAAAAGAAATTGTAAAATTTCGTAATTGTAGACCTATCTACAATCAAACAAACAGAAACTTGGTAATGGTAATTTAGCGGTAAACATCCTTTAAACATGTTTGCGTCTTCTATTCATTCGAGTTTATACTCAGCTAAGAAGTACAATGTCTGAAGAGAATCAACACGAACAAATCGTATTTTTCTTAACGGTTAATTTGTAATATTCTTTTTATCGTTGTAGAATGTTAATTTTCACGAAGATGATTTACGACTCATATTTCAGAGGATGATTATTATTTCAGAATTGTACATTATAAGTAAAATTGAAGAGTATATTTAGAATTGTACATTAAACCTTAAATATAAAATGAGATTTAATAATTTCAAAATTGTACATTATAAGTAAAATTGATGAATATATTGAGAAATGTACATTAAACCTTAAATATAAAATAAGATTTCAACATTGGAGTCTGCTGAGGAAGTCTGTTTACAAAACTTTAAATTGTACATTATATAAAGGAAAAAACAGTGAAATATTTTGTATTCAGCTGTGTATACAACTTATAACTAATAAATGTTTTGTTTTTTTCTGAATTATTCTGGTGATTTCGCCCTTCACTGGGATTCGTTGTTTGAAGAAGGATATGGAAATAACGAACAGTATTCAATCTCAACGTCCATTAAACAAATATACAAAATAAGAGCAGAGCAAACACGGACCTCCAAACATCAGAGGTGGAATTAGGTGCCATGGAGGAGTGAGCATCCCCTGCCGACCGGTCACACCCGCCGTGTGCTCGTTGTCATATTCAGGAAATAACGGAAAAAATCCGTGGCCAATTCAGTGTATAAATAATGGACTAACAATTGGTATGAAAAACGTCAGTCAGCATTTCATTCAATGATAAATTGTATTTGCTGACAAGGTCATTGTATCGACCATAGAATTTACGAAATGATGACTTTAAACGAGACTGTTGATATTCTTGTTTCATCAACTTGCTTGTCAATAATTTACCTCGTTTAAGAAATTGTTCATACGTAGAGCATGCTCTTGCGTATCGAATCAACTGAGATATAAATACTCCGTATGCAGGTGATGAAGGTATATTGCTGCATAAGTAAGGGAAGTTGACGATAGAAAAGTTAAAGTCATCACGTTTATCATATAGCTTGGTTGTTAGATTACCATTAGTGTCTTTTTCAAGTAAAATATCCAAGTATGAAGCAGAAGTGTCGGACTCTGTGGTATCTTTTATCTCAAGCTCACCAGGATATATCGTGTCGACGTAGGAATGGAAATTATCATTATTAATTGACAATACGTCGTCGATATATCTAAATGTCGAGTTGAAGGCCACAGCAAGTGTTTTCTTCTTTTCACGCAAAAGATTTTGCATAAATTCTGCTTCATATGAATATAAAAATAAGTCTGCTAATAACGGAGCGCAATTTGTACCCATGGGAATTCCAATAGATTGTTGGAATACCTGGTCTCCAAAAACCACATAGATATTGTCAATCAGAAACTCAAGCATCTTCTTGATGTCAACTTCAGAGTACTTATGTGTGCAATCAGAATCTGTTTTAACAAAATAATTTTTCAAATGACCAATGACGAGGTAAGTAAACTTACGAGTTCCATTTTTGTTGAAGAAGCAGCTGTCAATGATATCAAAAAGCCTGGATTTTAATTTGTCGTGGGGAATTGTTGTGTATAAAGTTGAAAAGTCGTAAGTTTTTATGCTGTTGATTTTTGTAAAGTCTTGTGATTTCAAATTGTCCAAAAGTTCTTTAGAATTTTTAAGTATCCACATCTGATTTACACCACTTCTTGAATATATAGTTGTACAGTACTCTTGAAGTTTTTCCTTCACTACTGTCAATATTTTAGTGAGAAGTAACGAAAGAGGCTTGGTTGAACATTTACTGGAACCTGCAATGTATCTTTGTTTGTAAGGATTCTTATGAAGTTTCGGAATCCAATATATATAAGGTAGTTCAAATTCATTTTGGCTTTGTGGAATATTAAAAGTATTCAAACTAACAGGTGATTTTGAAGAATTTCTTCCTTAGAAAGAGAAGTATATGTATAAGTACCACTTGTAGAATTAAATCCAAGTTCTTCTAGAATGCAATTTATATGTTGAGCCTTACAAACGAAGACAATGTTGTTACCTGCTTTGTCGGCAGGAACCAGTACGTACTGATCGTTTAATCCATCTAATTCTTTTTTCACTTCTGGTTTATTGAACACAGAAGGATAGATGGTTTTCACTTTCCCCCTCAATCTTTTAATACGTGACTTTAACATGGATCTGATACATTTAATCCATTCTGACAAGGTGTCAATGTCTTCTTTTTCATATCTAGCCCATCGTCTGGCGTAATTATCAACAGAATCCATAAAATTTATGAAATTCCGACGCCAGTTGAAGGATCGGGGTTCCCTATACTTAGGACCTTAAATTTAAAATAAGTGATCTAAGGTCCTCATTACGAACTATTTTTACGTCACCTGTAATAACGTGTCCAGCAGGACTATAGTTATAGGGCGAAGAAGAACATGAACACGAAAGGGGATTATTTTTCAGATAGTCGATATCCAGGCCATGTAAAGTGTTTTTGTAATTGAAAAGTTTGGAAGCAATGGTCGATGTATATTTGTAGGAAATACAAGGCGTAGTCTTTAACTTGAAATATGGTGGAATACAAGACTAGACCCTTTGCTGCTTGATTTGTTTGTTGTCCAGGGATGCAATTTTGCCCAGTTCAGCTATGGTGGGTGGGTTTTTGAAGGCATCTTTTATTTCGTCCTGTAAGCCCCTCGGTCTACTGGTATGCATAACCTATAGAAATTCAGTATGATTTTAATACAGAATTCCTTTTTGTTTTGCTAAATTATATACAGTATATATGTTTAATTATTGTTTGATTCTTTAAGATATAAGTGGTATATTTATTATGCTTATCATAATAGATTTGTATGATTAGTTTTACTTACTTGACAGCCAAATTTAAGGCGTTTAATCTCACCATGACCATTTATTTAATACAAATTTTCAACAAATGATATTGGACATGCGGTACTATACTAAGTTAGACTATAAATATACTGATTGTGGATTTTGTTAGGGATGATATATGACATTGGAATGGCGTTAGACTTGCATTGCTATTAATTATGCCTTTCTTCGAAGAAGGGGGGGACATATTGCTTTGCTGCTGTCGGTCCGCTTATTTCCATTCATTTTCTTCGCAACCAATGTACATAATGAAATGAAATTTGTTGTACAGATATATCACATGAATTTCTAGGTCAAGTTCTGTTTTGGTTATGATCATGGAAGTTGAAACTTACAACTGATTGCTGGCCAATCTTCACAGTGCCATCTTGCAACGTGACAACTTTCACCACAACACAATTTTGACCAGCTTTGATAGTTTTCAGATGTTTTTTGTGGAACAGCAAGGCCTTGACAGTCCTAAAGGCATTGTCTGAAGAGACAATGTATGATGTACCAAACTGTGTCCAATTTGCGTAATGTGTCATCTGGACGTTATCAGGGACATGTACTGGTTGGGATCCCTTTAAAAATAAATATAACATTTAAATAAACCTTATTTGGAATTCCTAAATTGCCAAACACCATTGTAAGTATTGCCATACTTCTGATTCCTTCTTCCTCTTTAGAATCCAATGTCAAGAAATCATCTAACAAATGTAACACCTGCTTGATTTGTAATTAGGGCCCCGCAAGGATATGTAGGTGCCCTATGGTAGTCACTCTGTCCGTCCGTCCGTCTGTCACTCTTCCGTCCACAAATTTACAGTTTTTTTTCTAATAATTTTTAGAAATACATATTTTGATGGTAAGTTTGGTTCTCTATGTCTTCTGGTTTGTAGCTGGGGTGGTGGGGTAGATTCCTTAACTAAGCATAAGAATGAATGGGCAACTCTTTTATGGTTGCTCAATCAAATACAAATTTGGTATGGTAGTTCAGTAGGCAGAAATACATATTTTGATGCTAAGTTTGGCTCTCTATGTCCCCTGGTATGGAGCTCGGGTGGTGGGGTAGATTCCTAAACTATGCAAAAGAATGGATGGGCAACTTTTTTATGGTTGCTCAATCAAGTACAAATTTGGTATGGTAGTTCAGTAGGCAGAAATACATATTTTGATGCTAAGTTTGGTTCTCTATGTCCCCTGGTTTGGAGCTGGGGTGTTGGCGTAGATTCCTTAACTTTATATACGATAGCATTGGCAAAGATGGATAACTACTGAAGATGTTTCCATTGAAAAATGAATGCTGCTATGAGTCCCTTGGGATTAATTAGCTTTCCTCCAGAAGAAAATCCAGAGCATTATCTTTATCTGTCAAATTGAGATGAATTACCACCTCCGTCTGCAAAGAAGTTTGTTTTTGAAGTTAAGTCAATTTGGAATAGGATGAACACTCTGAAACAAAGATTAAAGAAGATTTTTTTGATTTACTTTTTTCACTTTATGTTAATTCAAGAATATTATTAATTTTTAGGATTGTTGTATAAAAACCCCATTCTATCATTAATACTGAAAAAGTTCTTATTGTATCTCAGGAAGAAAATGATGAGAGAGGTACAATTAATCCCTTAGGATTAATTATCTAGCCTGCTGCAGAAAATTTAGTAGGCTTTTCTTTATCTGTCATTTTAAGATTTATGAAAACCTTTGTCTGCACTTGCTGTTTTTTTTAAGTTAAGGTCAACGGGTCAAGCCTTCATGATACTTGCATTTATTGAAGGCTGGCATTTTATATAACACAAGCTTCATAATTGTTTAAATATACATTCAATATTAAGTTGTTCTTTACTGCCTAATGTATATACAAGAATATTATTTTCAGGTTTTTGAATATTCAGGAATTATCTTGAAATTTTAAGAATACAGTTGCTGTTCCTTATTCTTCGTACATTTTTTGATCGGGAGGCCCGGATTCGATTCTCGATCGCGGCGCTGCGTCGTACCTAAGACGTAAACAAAGGTAGTGACTGTTCCTTCGCCAAGCGCTCGGCACTAAAAGTGAAGGTCACGGGTCTTTCGGATATGACATTAAAACGTAGGTCCCATGTCACAGTAGGCGTTGGCACGATAAAGAACCCTCACTGCTCAATGGCCCTGAGTGCCGAGTATAGGTCTGGACCTATGGAATAAATACTTAGTTTATTTAAATATATAGATTGTGTAGACAAGATGATATGGTCATAACGCACATGCATTCACATACGCACGCGTGCAGTGTTAAAATTTGAATGAACTTTGTACACTTCTGGGTAAACGTTGTTAAAGTCTCAAATGCATCGAGTTTGTCTTATTTAATGAAGCTTACAGGGAATATGGCACCAAAAGGGAGTTGGGGAGCGTTTGGGGAACATCTGTAACAGTCCCCGTTACAATTAGCACTAGTTTTATGAACTTTTTAGGTCACCTGAGGACCTATTGTTATCCGTTTTCGTCCGTCGTCGTGTGTCGTGCGTCGTGTGTTAACATTTGAACGTTTTCAGCTTCTTCTCTGAAACAACTCAACCAATTTCAACCAATTTTGGTATACAGCATCTATGGGTAAAGGGGAACAAAAATTGTGAATTTCATGGTCCCTGTCCCCCTGGGGGGTGGGCCAAAAACCACTAAAATTATTGCAATCTTTAAAAATCTTCTCAATTAAAAATCAAAGTACAAATACAGTAGTAGTATAATTGTAACATGCTTTTATTATCAAAGTATATTTTATGTTCTTTAACCCCTACCCAAATTTTCTCCTCCGCAAAAATATAGTTTGTTGTTATTTATTCTGC
>PRKT01000326.1:186229-199243 GCA_003671525.1 Saccostrea glomerata
AATCATTAGAGGACCTGCTCTTTTTACGTTTCTTTGGTCGCGAAAGTGTTCTGTTAGAAACCTCGCCAGACTTACTCTTCTGTTTCCGAATTTGCTCTGACGACCACTGCCGTCGATAATCGTCCTCTGTTTTGTCTGCTACCGAGACATGTTCATTTTGAGAGTCCTCTGACTCATCTACCTTACTGTTATCACTCTCCTCCGCCTCTGCGGGTGAGCTTTCCTGTTCATTTCTATCAAGACGTGCCGGTGTTGCCTGTCCCGGACCCGGCGAAAGAAGTTGGGCATTGGCCATTCGAACACAAAACACGTGTGCTCACTTGGCGAGCTGAATTGAAAGTCATCGATTGTATGTATTGAACATATAGGGTTTACCTGGGGCATGCGCAGTAGATCTCATACCTGAGTAGTTTTTATCTATTTATAGGTAGTCATACTTTAAAGAGCTGTATTTTTAGTGTTGAATTGAAGGTCAATGCATTATTATATCTCACGGAAATATTTGAAATATAATTGGTCAGATTTTTAAGAATAACAAGAACATTTTTGAAAGTACAAAGATGTGTCAATCCAACCTTTATAAAGATTATAGCTCTAATACCAAAAATATGTGATATTACAGTATATTGTAGGCCATTGTTACCCTCTCCTGACCGATTGGCTAAAAATGGCACTCAAAACTTCTCTTTAAATTTCAAGACACAATGTCTTTTATTCATCTTATCCCGGCAATAAATATGTTGAAATGTTCGTGAGATAAGATTTTTCCACCTACCTACCGACGTAAATTTTATACAGAGTGGGGAGAGGCAAATAAACATTAATTTACATATGGCCATTTATAAATTTATACCAAAATTTCTATTGAGTATCGTGACAAAATATCTATACAATTTAGATTTGCAGGCAATCAATTCATTAATTTAAACACATTTAAACCAGGTCCGTCATGCAAGAAACTCCTGCCAACGAGTATTCCAGCAGATCTGTACTCCTTCAAACATCGGTGAGCTTGATAAATTTTCCATTGCCAATCTGAAATAAAAAAGACAACTTAATTCAAGCATAATTCATTGAAAAACCTTGCATACATTGCAAAAAAGGCCCATGGGCCAAACTCTCACCTGTGTCAATGATCCTGTTATTTTGGTAAAGACTTTTTCCCAGTACAGTTAAACACGCTTAAAAGCAACACCATAACAATAATTTGAAGCATCCAAAAATGGATTTTTATTCCCAATGGCTTTCACATAACTTTATTTTGAACTGAACGGATAATACAAATTATGTTTATAACAAAGTAAAATCAACCCTCCCTAGAACTTCCGATATTTTGTGTTATTATTTATATGCTTTGGGTTAAAATTCATTTAATACCGAAACAAAACTTTCATCACCTTCAATTGACGGGGACCCTGTATAAAGTTGAGGGGGGTGTTGTCATATGTGCCAGTGGGTAAGAGGCGTATTATACTACACTTGAAAAGCCAACATAACTTACCGAAAAAATATCTTTCGGGACCTGCATGGTCCAAGGCAATTTCGCCACTAAATTTAACGTACGAATTGCAAGTGGGGTCAATGTTGTGTTTTATGGCACGAAAGGCACTCTTCGAAATAGCCTGGACACAATGATTTCCGGTATCTTGTCTTGAACAATGTGTCCCCTAAACTTTGTCAAAACTTAATCCAGGGATCTTCTTGTACATTAGACCTAAAACAAACACATTTTATGTTGGATTAATAATTCAAGGAAATACTATTGAGGAGCAAAGAGTTAATACTTGTAGAACATTCTCAGATTTCTCAGATGAAAACTTTAAGCTCAAATCTGCTTTCAGTTTAATAACATTATCAATCAAGTCTTTCACTTAAAATATGCATCCTCGTCCTTAATGGTGTATCAAAAAATGTATAAACTACAGTCAGGAATTTATCATAAAATTCTGTTTCCGACATAATCATATGAAAAAGGTCATTCACATACAGTAAAACACACAACGAATTGTCAGGAAAATACTACTTTGCTTCAATTTCAACCTAATTCAATACATATACTTTACATTCACAAATTGTTTTAAAAGCAAGGGGAGTAAAATTCATTTTGTTGTAAGCATCAATTCATAAAGCGAAAGTTAAATTTAAATGTGTTTTACTGTCGTTTTATAATCAATCATTATTTTAAATCTTACTCTACAACCGCTGTAGAAGATGTTAACTTTCTTGCAGAGTCCTTTGAAGATCGTCATCCTCACTATCCACAATCTCTATAAAGCTCTAATCCTCCTCAGATAAACCAAATAAAAAACACAAGAGAATACTGAAATAAGTACACCTCCACACATACATGTATCAAGAATTTCAAAGAGGAAATGTAGCAGTCCCATATACAACTGATATATAAAGTTCTTTTTTTAAGCATGCTGCCAATTAATAATGATTTAATAATGATTTCAGACTAAAACTGTTGGAGGAGTAGCATTTCAGAAGGATTCGGGTTAGAATAGGTCCTCAGTACCGCCTTGCTTGTCGTAAAAGGCTACTGAATTGGGCGGTCCTTCGGATGAGACCGTATAAACCGAGGCCCCGTGTCACGGCAGGTGCGGCTGCTCAAAGGCCGTAAGCGACGAAAGAAGGCCTAAATTTGCAGCCCTTCATCGGCAATGGTGACATCTTCATATCAGTGAAATATTCTGGAGAGGGACGTTAAACTTTGCTCCCCCAAAACAGTGGTTCAGCAGTTTTGTTCTGAAGATTAAATGTTTAGTTTGTAACCCACAAACAAGGGACAGAAACCGATAGCAATAGGTCACATGGGAGACTTACGTGACCTAAAAGGCACTGACAGATGCCTCAATATCATAAAAAGCAATGGTACTTTTATGCAAGTCCCTAGCTGCAGATCTGTAGCGTTATGGTTTTATGTAGTAGTCTTGACCATAACGCTACAGATCCTGTAGTGTAAAAAAGGTGCAATTTACGGCGCAAGATTTTCTGCGCTCGGTTAAAAATAGATATCTGCACTTTCCAGCATTGATCACTCGGCTACCGTTTTTTCCCTAAGTCTAGACATATTTTACTACAAACCTGTACATGTTATCCACCTCTTAACCCTCTGTAATCGTCTCTACAGGCCGACGAACTCGATTGTTTTGAATTTTCTGCCATCCGACAGCCATGTTGACCTACTAGCGAGATCTCGCTAAAAGGTCACGTGATATATGGAATGTGGAACACACGTGTTGATAACGTAAACAAAGTGCCGGTTCCTCGTTTTTCTATCGATTTCGTACAAAATAAAGTATGACAACACCTTTCTTTGACTTACACTTATTTTTTAAACACATTTAAATGATTTTTCAGAGAAAACACAAACACTTTCATTTAATTTTTTGTCAAAATATACATTGTTCAGTTCATAACATAAGTAGACTGATACATATAACATGACGTAGGGCGCGTAAATTTGACACAGAGGATGTGACAAGATGGATGCTCTCTGCATCAACTGTGAGAAACCTTTTGAGAAGAGGAACAGGGGGTATAAAAGAAAATTGGTGCATAATCTCCCCATCCCCTTGATAAAACTTAATGACTTATTGTCTAAGAAAATTGTGCTGCCAATCACCCCTTCTAAAAAATACATCTGTGACAGCTGTGCCTCCCTGACTGTGAAAGTTTATAAACACCAGTCTCATTCTCACTCAAAAGTATCATGTTCCCCACACCCGAAAGAATTCCTGAAGAGAAAGTTCACTTTAACACCAATGAAAAGCCCGAAAAAGAAATGTCTGGATATATCACCTCGAATCAAGCACTTTTGCCCTGTTTCCTCCACCCCTATTAAAGCAAAGTTCAAACCTGTTCAGACAAGTAGCAGTGAAACATTCACTTTAAGAAAACAGGGTTTCAAAGACATAGTAATTGACAAGATAAAAGAATCTCGATATTACCATGCTTTCCAATTGCTAATTAAGAAAAGTAAGTGTGCACGAAATGCCTTCATCAAAGTTCTGAAGAGGAACATCACTAAAGAAGTGAAGGAAGCAGTAATTCCGTCCTTCCAAGTGCCAACAACTCTTTCCTCCCTATCAGCTTTCAAGTGGGAGACTGCATTGCAGGAACTGCAGACTCAACTGCCCATACTAACAAGTGTGCTCCAGAGTGCAATGCCATTGACAAGCAAGAAATCAGCTTACATGTATGTTTTTATGCTTTTTAGAAATGTATCAATACATATAATCCGTTTAAATAAAATGAATGCAAATTTAAATATGTGTAGCTATAATTGCATACTACCCGGCCAGTTATTAGTAAAAAGATTTGTCAAATGATATAGCTTGTGTAGTTTGTGAGTAAAACTTCATAACTAGGTCACTGTTATCTGGAGCATCTCTGTGATGAGCAAATTTTAAGCTTGTAACATTCAAACACAATTGGATTCACCAACACACACTCACAGTGTTATTTACCCTTTGCAACTAATTGAACAAGAGGATAAATACAAATTAAATAATGCCAAAAAGTATGGCAATGACACACATTTCTTGAAATTTATAGCATACTCCTATACATACACATGCACACTGGTAGTTGCAGAAATGTCAATAATCATGAATTAAATTACTCGGTACACAAGATGTGTTTGTGAAACACTATGCCTCGGCAGCAACAAAGTTTGAAAAGGCTATTTTTAGAAGAAAGGTCACAATCAAGGTCATTGGTGTCATTTGAAAGAACTTAATTAGTGGAGTATGCAAACGAAATATGAAGTATCTAATGGTGCAAAAGTTATCATGAAAGTTCGAAAAATCTATTTTTTGCATATTGTCACAGTCAAGGCCACAAGGTCATTGACCTTGGATTCATTTGAAAGAGCATAAATAGTGGAGTATGCAAACCAAATATGAACTAAGTCTCTATCTCTCACAGTTCAAAGGTTATTAGGCTAAAGTTGACAACAGACTGACAGACAAACACACAGATAGGACAAAAACAATATACGCCCCCTATCACATAAAAATTTGCAGTTAATATTTGTTGACTTGCATATTATCCTATATATCTTTCTTGATCTACATAATATGATGTATTTCAGAGCAAAGAATGGTAAAGTAGGGACCCTAGTCCCTAATGTTGGCTTCATTTCTGGTACAATACTGCATCTTAAAAGTCGGAAGAACAGTTTTCTACAGACCTTGACGTCTGTAGAAATGTATCGGTCTGGCTGCAACCAAAAGGTATGACATATCAGTTTAAAATCTTTGGAAGTAGCTTCATCATAACTTTAACTAGGCCTTACGACTCAGACATTCATCAAATTATCGTGTCTACATCAAGGTTTAATGCTAATTAATAATTCAATGTATTGTCTGTATGACTGTATTTCAGCTCTTTAGGTGGTTTCAAAAGCTAGGGTGGTGCAAGGGAGTCAAAGGTACTCGTACAGCCATTGACAAACTGTGCACCGAATATGATGCAGAAATAATGAAATGGAGAAATGAAATTCAGGTAATTAAGGAAATAGTTTTATGCTAAAAATAACAGGCATACAATTAATACATGACAAAATTTGATAAGTAGTTTTTTAGGCCAAAAGGTAAATAGTGCTGTTACTAGTAAATGTTTATCAAAGTTAATATTCTTTTATGTGTAAACCCTAGGAGGAATTAGGACACCCTGTGGCTGACCAAGAGGACAGAGCTGCTGCGGAATCTGGTGATGGTGCTACGAAATCTGATGAGTCAGATAGATCAGAGGCAGATGATTCTTCATCCTTCATTTCTTCCAGTTCCGATGAGATCAGCAGTGAGGAGGATGAATTGGAGGCAATCCCTCTTCCATCAGATTTCGACTCCAGCTTTCAAGATGATTCAGTTCTCCATGTAGATCAAAGTAACTGAAACCATTAATTTATTCCAATATAAGTATTCAAATTGAGCAGTTAAGTTTATTTGTGTTAATATTGTTCTTCAAAATGGTGATTGTGTCATGTACTTTTAACTAGATCCAGGATACAGTGTATGTTGGGACAATGTTCAAAAACTTAGTGTCAGTCGTCACTTCTTGCGACAAGACAATAAAATGATGTTATGGGCACTTTGCTTTGCTGCAAAAAACAGAATATCTTTCCGGGACCTCAGTGAAGATGACGTATGTTCTGTTCAAGACATAGGCCTAGAGGTATGTTTTTACATTTCTGTATAACTGTAAAATCAATGTGATTTATAGCAATTAGTTTTGAAAATGTTAATTTGCTATTTCAGAATTACCTACCATCTGCCCATGATTGGCAACATCTAAAGCAAAGGATGGAATATGTGGTCCAGACCATGGTGAAGCGAAACTTTCAACAATTCTGTGAAGTGGAACTCCCTCCATACCACCATGAATACTCGGATACTGCAGCTAAAAAATCACAGATTGTAAGTTTACTTCATATGGTAATGTTAAAATTATTATACTATGTACATGAATGTATAAATCATAGTGCATTTCAATATTAATCTCACAGGTAAATCTAGGTGTTATTCAGGAAAACCCCTCCTCTGCCAAAGGAACTCTTGAGATAATGAAGTACCTGCACAAGTATGTTCCAGTTTCTCAGGATGGAAAGCCCTATCCTATCCTCTGCCATGGGGACCAACTCAGTGTGGAGAGGATGGTGGATGCGAAACTCTCTATGGCTTTTAGTGAGGATGAGACAGACCAACTGAAGGGTCTTATTCCTCGTCCCCAAGGCTTTCACAAGAGATGTATTGTACTGCAGGACTCTATGAACTCTCTCTTTAGTGGAAGCACAGTAGGGGATAAAGGATCCTTGTTCCAGATAAAAAAGAAAAGAACATCAGACTGTGTGAATTCCTGTGTAGATTTCTTCAACTTTGTGACTGAATCAAGTGTGTGTCTCATTGTGTGCAACTTACTCAATATAGACAACATAGATGAGATTTGTCAAACAATTCCAACAGATCGTGTAGCAGTTCAAAATCTCTTCATGAACATTTGTGAACAAGTCGTCAACCTGGTTTGGCCTCAAATTGACAAGCAGTCCATCCAACAGGCAATACAAGGAGATGACAGTCAGGTCAATCAGGAGTCCACCTCAGATTCTGAAGACCCTAGGTTTCTGGATGACACCATCGACTATTGGAATGACGACTATGACTCCTCCCTTGATGAGACATTGCCATACTATGAAGAAACTGAAGATGATGATTTTGGTAATGAATATGTATTTTATACTTCCTATAAAGAATATGTTAGTTTTTCATTTATATGGCATAAACATATATATCTTACTTTTAGTAGAAGAGGTACTCACAGAGACACATCAAGAGAGCCACGATTCTGTGTTCAATTACAGTCGGTGCATGGTTTGGCGGGGTCTGCTTCATATGGTGCAAACATTAGCCGAACGTGAAAATGATGGTAACCAACTCATCGCGGACTGGAGACTCGACATGGTCCACTTCTGGAATAACAACCACAACAAGTATCTTATTTTGGGTCATCGGTTATTGGCAGGTAATACCAAATGCAATAAATGAGATTTTGTACAAGTACATATAAACAATGTATATATCATTTTAATTTTTACCTTATACTTCAGGAGTAAGTGGATGGCTTCCAGCACGAGTCAGGCAGGAAATGATATGGAATAGCACAGCAAATCTTGTCGGTAAACCTGGCCACAACATAGCCTTAGACCTTGTAAATGAGTTCCTGAACAATGAATTCAAAGGTGAAGGCAAACTAATTTTATTCACTAAAGAAGAAGGTATGGTTTCAGCTCTATTGCGCCCTAAAAATGTAATGACATAAAAAAGTTTTGAAACTGGCTGAAATATTAGTTAAATAAATGACTCTTATAAATCAGGAAAGAATGTGGCATGAAGGTTTACCATTCTGCAAATATGACCTCATTAATGTGAAGCATTTCTCTATTTTCAACAGAAAAAGCCTCAAAATGGCACATTTCTAGGGTGATTTTCCTCTAGAAAACAGTGTCCACAGCCGTCGCCCACTTTAATTTTTTGATATTTTATGCAAAATTTAATAACAAATCACATATTTCAAGATCTTTGTGGGCGATGCCTGTGGACAATGTTATCTGACAGAAAATTCCATTGAAAATTGGTGTCTTCTACAACTTTTTAAGAAAATACGGGAAAATGCACATGTTTATGACGTCATAATTAGCATTTAAAAACACATGTGAGAAAAATGACTTGTATGATTTTTCTGCATTGAATTTTAATTATTTAAAAAGCATGAGTTTTCAACTTTTACACCAGTTTCATTTTTAGAAAATCACAGGGCAAAATTTGTATGGAAACCATACCTTCTTCTTACGAAATAAATACATGTAATAAAAAAAGCAATAATCAAAATAAGTTATTAAGTGTATGCTATTATCAATAGAATTTATTTTACCTTTTCAGCCAATCTGAAGAATTGCCATGGACAGTACAGTGAGACCCAGGTTTCAAGATGCAGCAAAATAGTGGGCAGTGTGGGAAAGGCAATAGAGAGCATCTTTCAAGAGGTGATCCAAGACTACATCCCCAAAGCCACATCAACAGACGGTTCCTCTATGTCTAAAATAAAAAAGTTTGTGGAGGAGTAAACGTCTGAGGACCTCTTTAAAGATAAAGATAGACAAAGGCACCATCATGGCTATGCTAATTTTGAGCACAAAATTTGTATAAAAAGTCCAGAAAAGCTAAACAACAGACTGAAAAAGTATGTAAAAGCACTTGAAAATGAAGAATTTTTGTATGAATAGGAGGAAGTACATGAGTGTTTGAAAATATGATATTTAGCGTCACTTACTTAGTCTTTCAATTGTCATTCCTACACGAACAATCTTGTCGGCACAAATAGCAACACTTGCACAATGAACACTTGCATTCTGTGCACTGAAGTGTGCAAACTGGTTTTGATGTGCTGTTATGGCCAATAAAATGAGATAAGATAGTATGCCTAAAACACTTAGATTCCTTCTTCTCTACTGATCTACACAACTCCTTCATATCATCACTTGTGTGCAAAAGTGATCCAGGTGTAATAAAATATAAGGCTTGTGCTTCCCTTCCATCTCGCCCTGCCCTACCCACCTCCTGCCAGTAGTCCATGATAGAATAACAAGCACCCCAGTGAATTACTAGATCAATATCAGGAATGTTTATGCCCATGCCAAAAGCAATGGTGCATATGGCAATTCTGATGACACTGTCTGGTTTTGAAATTTCATGAAGTATATAGTTCAAATCTTTGGAATTCATTCCAGCATGATATAGTGCAATGAAGCTGTTTTGCTGAGTTTTCTTTTTCTCATGGAATGCATGCTCTTTCAAATGACCTAATATGTCTTTGTACAGGCAGCCACCTTTACTTAAACTTCTACAAAATTTTAAGTAAAAACATACAATTAATGATTAATGGGTTACAGTACATGCATTATGCATGTATCTTAAAAATATTGATCTGAAAATGTGTGCTTTTTTAATCAGTATAATGCATTTTATGAATTATGTTACCTGACATATATCAAAGACTTCCTAGTTTTAATTCCCTTCTCCTTCACCTCCTCAAATAGCCAGTGAAGGTCTTTGAAAATGTCACTGGCTCTTTGACACTCAAGGTATATGTTTGGCCTGTCAAAATTATGTGTGATACATTCATAATTTACATGCACAATAATACACAAGTATATTTAGTCTTGTAAATAAAATGTTTGAAATCTGTATAATGTACCTGTCAGGAGATGCACTAAATATTTTCAAGTTTGGTAGGTGAATCCTTGTAGTAATTTGCCTCAAGATATGTTGTGTGCATGTGGCAGTTAACAATAAAAAGGGTGTGCTGGGAAAATGAGACCTCAGCTCACCAAGCCTGGCAAATGTAGGTCTAAATGTTTCACCCCTGTAGATTAGAATTGAAGTATCATGCACTAGTAATTTTCTACTTAAACTATTTCAGTTAATCTTATTTGAACATAGCAATTCTATTTCATTCAAAAGAAAAATATTTATATTGAGGAGTTATCTTAAACATGTATTAATTAAAAAAAAGGAAAGTTTTACTAAATAAAACACATCAAATTATATTTTGTTGAATGATTGTGAAGTTTCCTTACCATGACTCCATTATGTGTGCCTCATCTATTGCAATAAGGCAGACACTCTCTTTATAGACCTTAGAACCCAACAGCAGGTCTTTCCAGGAATCTATATCCAGTAAAGTCTCGGGAGACATATAAAGCACAGAAAATGACCCTTTCTTGATTCCTACATTTAACAAAAACAATATTTAAGAGGCTCATTAAAACATATGTGTACCCGGTATATATATTATCATATAAATATTGTTTCTATACATTTTGACATATTTTTTCTTAAGGAAAAATTTAAATATTTATCATAGTGTTTTTACATTATATATATAATAAATACCTTCCACTACTTCGGAGGACATTTCATCTTTTGCTTGAATAACTGCTGCTCTGATTCCATGACTGGCATTATGTTTGCACTGGTCAAGCATTAAACTCTTTAATGGCGAGACCACAATACATGTATGGTGTACTTTGTTATCAAGTCTGTCAAATATCAAGGGAGGTAAAAGATAGCATATGCTTTTACCAAACCCTGTTGGAAAAACACCAACTGTATGATTATGTTGTAGAATACTACCTACAACCCGTACCTGTTCGTCCTTCAATTCAAAATTGAAATGAAATTGCTCTTTAATTTCGTTGTTAAATATTTCGTTGACATTTGTGGGTCGCGCCATTTTGTCACGCTGCAAAACCAACAACTACCTGAAGCCTCTGATTATTTATACCAATATTTTGACAAAAAATTAAATGAAAGTGTTTGTGTTTTCTCTGAAAAATCATTTAAATGTGTTTAAAAAATAAGTGTAAGTCAAAGAAAAGTGTTGTCATACTTTATTTTGTACGAAATCGATAGAAAAACGAGGAACCGGCACTTTGTTTACGTTATCAACACGTGTGTTCCACATTCCATATATCACGTGACCTTTTAGCGAGATCTCGCTAGTAGGTCAACATGGCTGTCGGATGGCAGAAAATTCAAAACAATCGAGTTCGTCGGCCTGTAGAGACGATTACAGAGGGTTAAGAGGTGGATAACATGTACAGGTTTGTAGTAAAATATGTCTAGACTTAGGGAAAAAAACGGTAGCCGAGTGATCAATGCTGGAAAGTGCAGATATCTATTTTCAACCGAGCGCAGAAAATCTTGCGCCGTAAATTGCACCTTTTTTACACTACTGGATCTGTAGCGTTATGGTCAAGACTACTATATAAAACCATAACGCTACAGATCTGCAGCTAGCAAGTCCAACAAACAACCAATATCAGAATTAAAATCTTTCCCTCCATTTGGTTTTAGTTTTTTGGGGAAAAAATTCTTGTCAAGTCCATCCTGAAACGTGCAAGTGACTTGTGTCCATACGAACTCGTACATATATATATATATACAAGTTTCTTTTTTACCAAGCTAAAATACAGCAATGTCTCTAGATTTTCAGTCACATCATGTGGTACTGCCTACAGGTTATAGAAAAGTGTCCATTGTTATGGGTCAGAATTACCCGAAATGCCAGCAAAGATCAATAACACAATTTAAACTTAACAATAATTTATTTACAGTATTATATAATAAGTATAACAATGTCCCAGTGAAAATATATCCCAGTTATATTTCATACTTATACGCTTATACGACAAAAGTATCTATATCTGTATATGACGACATCATCAATGTAGGCCTCGCATCGAGGGAGTGAATCATCCTTTGGAATGTAGCCGGTGCGTTTTTCATGCCAAAAGGCATTACTTTATACTGGTAAAGTCCATCTGGTGAAGCAAAAGCAGATATTTCTTTTGCTCTTTCTGTTAACGGCACTTGCCAGTAGCCTTTCAACAGGTCAAATTTAATGACAAACAAGAAACATATTGACGCAAGCGTCAAAAATCGGCCGCAAACCAATTAATTCTTCCTTTGATAAAGTAATTTAAAGAAAGAAATTTGCGTGATCTGTTTTTAAAATTTCTCACATTTATCTGTTAAAATATCCTCGTGACATGAAATACTCACTTGCATGCGACATTGCCGATTTTCTTCATGCATAATGCATGTACAATATTAAATGTATCAGCAAACTGTCCATAGACCTTTGCGTCTCTGCACGCAGTTTCGAACAAACGAACACTGGTGTAAGTTTGATGTTTAAGTAATTATTACATAAAAGTACAAAACTAAAGTTTAAATTTAGCTATAGTTTTACTTATATTTAAACGGAGCAACTATGAAATATGTGGGACTCTCTTAGAGGATGTTAACAACCCCCCAAATCCATCTAGATCCACCACTACATTTCTTCTCTTTCATTCTTGGTGTTGAGATGTGGCGGGAAAATGCTTGGCACATTGTAAAAAAATGCTTAATCCTAGTCTCATGGGCAAAATTGTCGTACGATTCTGTGCCTTTAAGAAGTAAATATTTCATAATTTTTTGAAAAAAATCCATAGTAAATGTATAAATATACTCGGCATTTTAAAATAAGTACAACAAATCATGTCTTGGCTGTTTTAAAAGAGAAAGTAAATATGTCGATCCACAACGTGGTCTTTGTTTTAGACTATGCCTCCATAAGACACTTCGTGCTCGCACTTCAGTAATGTCAGAATTTGTCAATCAGGATTGGATGAAATATTTACCCAATTATTTATAAAATTTTTATTTTAAGATTATTGTGCTTTTTGTTAAACATTTAGAATATCTTTGTTAAATATTCTAGAATATGAATGTTATTAATTATTTTTATTCAAATTGTTCTAACTCCACAGAAACGCACGGCAACTTAAAACTTTCATATCAACTAACCGACCGCCTCCTGGCGGCCGGTAATTAGGCATTTCCAATGCTGTCAATACAGCTTCCTCTTCGTCTGCTTGCCGACGGGGGGGGGGGGGGGGGGGGG
>PRKT01000326.1:199367-223019 GCA_003671525.1 Saccostrea glomerata
GGGGCTCCGTCCTCCTTTTGACAGGTAAACTACATGTCCACCCAATCTTCCGCTTTAAAAAGCGGAAGAGGAGTCCCATGAGCAGGCGATTTGTGGAAAAAAAAGACTACTGAGAGAAGTGTATGCCTTCCGGGAAAAAAAAGTCGACGTATTTCCAGAAATAATCTTTATCAATTTACATGTATTAAAAAAAAACAACAAATAAACAAAAATCCAGCAGTCCTCATAATAGATCCTCAGGTCTTCCTGTTAAAAAACACACACACACAAAAAAACTTTTTAATTGTTTTTCAAACCCATGTTTTTAATTTCTTATAGAAAATACGATCTTTAAATTTTAAGTAAATGTGATATTAATTGAAGCATTTTAAAATTTTAAAAAGAAATTATTTCACACATATGTATATTTTTTTTTTTTGTTACTTACATTTCACACAATTGTCTTCTTTTGCTGTGATCTGAGGCTGTACGCCGGACTCCCCGTCGGCGCTGGAAGCTTGCTATTCGTCTGCTTGCCGACGGAGGGTGCGGGTGTCTCATCCATCTCAAAGATCTCCGCGCGCATATCGGTGTTGCCCGGTCTTCTTGGATACATCCCTAGACGGGGGGCCTCCTTCCTCCTTTTAACGGGCCGTTAAAAGGTCGGGACAACGACATGTCCACCCCATCTTCCGCTTTAAAAAGCGGAAGAGGAGTCCCATGAGCAGGCCACACACCAGCAGAAAACTTGTGATGGCCAACCCATACGCAGCGTCCACTGAAAAATTTGTAAAATATGTATTATTTAAAGTTTTTTGGATACCTAACGTAATATTAACCAATATTTATAATCGTTTATCTAGAAAAAAAAAATAAAAAAAGAAAGAATGTAAGAAAAATCCTTGTATCAATTTCTTTTATACAATTATGATCGTTTATCTGGAATAACAAAAAGTAAGAAAGATCCTTGCATCAATTTCTTTTATACATTTTGATTTCATGCTTTGAAATATTCTTTTAAATCAGAAATCGAAGAGATCAATTGAAAAATAAATATACAAATACTCACTTTAAGATGGCATTTCTCACATGCAGCATGCAATTGATAAAATCATTTTTTAAAAAAGACATTAGTTACATTAATTGACTTATACCTGTAAACATACTCTTTTGTTTTTATTATTATTTTATAAAACATGCTCCTGTTAAATATTGAGAGGGGGTGTCCTTGGACCGAATGTGTTATTAAATACCTAGTATGAATAAAGAACATTATTTAATACACTGCAGTAACGTATTCGTATACTGTGTTTTCATCGCTCTCCTTGTCATTTTCATAGTTTGTAATCGTATCTATATTTAAATCATGAATGATGGTTTTTTCCTTTGGTTATATTTTAATATACACACGCATGCTAAAATAAATATAGGAATGGCTAGTAATATGTAAAGATATATGAAACGTCCATGCTTAGTACCCCGGGTGTCCTCTGCTGAACTACCCCTGGTCGTCACGCCCTCCGTGGTGCTGATGTCCTCAATTGTACTCGTGATAGGGGAACTGGATGTTGTGGACTTTTCAGTTGTATGGTCATTAGATATAGTTGAGTGTAAGCGGGAACTGTATAATGTTGACTGAGGGTGTAATGATGATAGAACAGAAGAGGGTATTATTGTCTTTCTCTGATGATATGTGGGGGGTGAAAGTGGTGATTGAATATGCGTGTGGGTATGTCGTCAATAATTCCGGGGTAGATGAATGCATTGCAGGGTGGGTCGTCATCTTTGGTATGTAAATGGCGAGGACGAGGGGTTTGATAGGTCGGTTGACGTCACAGTGTATAAAGACTGCATAGTAATCTGGAGAAATGGTGTGTTCACGAATGTCAGTATCTAAAGTTAATAAAACAACAATCTGAAATCATCTCAATTATTACCAATAGTTGAGTCACAAAATTTCAACGCAAAACGTAACACATTTAACAAAAGACACAAACAAACAAACTTTACGCATAAAAGTACGAGTTTATTTCTCAAATCGTAATGTTTCGTGCAGTAGTCACAGCAGGTCGCATTCGGGTTACATGTATTTGCAATATAACCATCTATGAGTTTTTGACAGCCGCTGCAATTCTCAAGAAATTCACAAACCCCGCTTGTCCTTCCCCTTCTTCTGTTGCGATTCTATAATAGTATTTTATCGCTGACATTATGTTGTGCTCTGGTGTAATCTCGGCACGCAGTATGATCCTCATTTCATTTTGCGTCTCTTTTTATTCAGAAATGAATAAGTAGGTCATGGTCACCATACGTTAGTCTACAATGACATCTCCTTTCTTTTTGTTTTATTATTCAACCTTTTTCACGAGTGAAAAATCCCCAAATTAGTTCCATTGTTCCCTTTCTTGACATCACTGGTTTTTCCCCACTCTCCATTGTTCCTTTTTCTATACCCCATTGTTCCCTTGTACTCACTCCTTTCTAGGTCTAGGCTACACCATTGTCTAAGGGCAATCGACCATAAGTCGGACATGGTCATCTGGGTCTCCATTGTTCTCCCCATTGTTCTCTTACACAATAGCCCCATTGTTTACTCCCCTCAAGTGTAGGTCATACTAGTACTAGCCCCCCCCCCTAAAATGAGCCTTTTCTGAATTCATTTAAGCAATAATGTGAATGGGGCCAGCTCCCTATAAATTTGATCCAATACCTACATGTATATGCTGATGAATTCTACCAATTTTCTTGCTACTCATTGTTTGGAAATATTTAAAGCTATTTCAAACAGTGAACACAGAAGAGATGGTAAATTAACATTAGAGCAGGGATATCACTAGTGAGCATTAATGATTTCTTAACGGACTTCTTGTTTTTAATGCAATGAACTTTAGTAATGAAATTAATAAGTATTTATTTTCGTAGGTGATTATGACTCGGCAAGAAATATTAAGGCCATTAAGAATGGCGAATTGCTGTACGATTCCAAGAGAATCCTTGCGTGTTCTGTGCTAATTCAGACCGACACATTTTTAACGGGAATAGTCAATGCAGCAATGAAAAATAAGGTCAGTTCAACATTAACATAGACTCGGCAAGAAATTTAATCTATGCCTCTATACTTATCATTTTATTCCAGATAGAAAGTCCATTTTGTAATTTGTAATACACGTATTCTTTGTATTTTAATGAATTGGGCAAATACCATGCATGTATTTTTATCAATCAGGTGACATACAACTACAAACTTCGACTAGAAAAGCAATCCGAGATATTTTAAGTTCCCACTGCGAATGTCCTGCTGGTAAGGGCCCAAACGGAACGTGTAAGCATCTACACATGTAGCAGCATTGATGGTGATGCTGGAGAAGTTCACTGGGTTAGGAGAACTGACTGACATTGAGAAAACGTGCACAGAAAACCTTATGATGTTCAATAAACCAAAGATTTCCCATAAAGGTTTACATTTATATATTGATTTATAGTTATTTTTTGAGCTATTATACCCCTGGTAATCCTCAATATGCTTTTTGAATAATTATTACAAGATTTGATATTTAACATGAAGTTGTCACCCATCCAAGGGTTTAACAGGCTCAACATTTCTAAATTTGTCTGAAATAGAGTGATACCCAAACAGAAAAAAAGCCTATTGGATCATGCTAACGACTCGTGTGTAAACCATGGTTTTGATATGGTTTCGGTATAGGAAAATTTTACATGCAAATGAGCTAATGGATCATGGTTCTGAGATGATCTGTTAAACTAAACAACTAGCAAGAAAACCATGATCCTGGTATAGTCTGTTGTAATTATCAACAACTCGTATTAAAATCATGATTCTGGTATGATCTGTTAAAGCCAACAACTCATATTAAAACAATGATCCTTTTACGATCTGTTGTAGCTATCAACAACTCATTTTTAAACCATGATCCTGGTATGATTTGTTAAAGCTAACAACTCGTATTAAAACCATGATCCTGGTATGATCTGTTAAAGCTAACAACTCGTATTAAATTCATGATCCTGGTATGATCTGTTGTAGCTAACAACTCGTATTAAAACCATGATCCTGGTATGATCTGTTAAAGCTAACAACTCGTATTAAAACCATGATCCTGAAACGATCTGTTGTAGCTATCAACAACTCGTATTAAAACCATGATTCTGGTATGATCTGGTAGAACTCATTCAAAGGACAATTATACATTTTTACAGGCATTATAACTATATAATACTATAACTGAACACTAATAGCATTAACACAACAAACATTCCTTTAATATTTCATATTCATGTATAATTGCAGTTTCCAATTAAAAATAAAATTTCAATTATCAAAAATGAAAAATATTATACATCGTTATGTCATTTAAACAGCATCTTTATGCAAATATAATCCAAACAATGGATAATCCTTAATTCAGTGACATTTAATACTGTCATTTTAAAACTTTTCTTACAAATATTACATCAATTGTTTAAGTTTAATAACTTTTTTTTCACAACCAAGTGTATTTAATAAAAAAAAAAAAGAGATAAAAAAGGAATAGAACAGGATTATTGACATTAAACAATAATTCAATATGAATCAATTATAAAAGATTTTTACAAAAATCAACAAATTTTCAGTAAAGTCAACAAATTTTCATTAAAGTCATGCATCAATAAAAAATGACATGGTGCATAAGAGGATATTTTAAATTGTACAAAAATTAGAATTATCAAAATAAAATGATGAAATAGTATTTAGGCATGTGAAAAGAAATATCAAAGAAACAGGTTATAAACAAAAACTATAGTACTACAATTAAGAAGCATCAAGTCTCTTGTAAGTCCACCTCTCACAAGAAAACTTTTCC
Organism: Saccostrea glomerata; assembly: GCA_003671525.1. Classification (NCBI taxonomy): domain Eukaryota; kingdom Metazoa; phylum Mollusca; class Bivalvia; order Ostreida; family Ostreidae; genus Saccostrea; species Saccostrea glomerata. The sequence goes on from PRKT01000326.1 coordinate 204,209, forward strand.
TTCCATACCACAATTAAGAAGATTTAAGTCTCTTCTTGGTTCGTCTCTTCTTGGTTCACTTCACACAAGAAAACTTTTCCTTCCATACCACAATTAAGAAGATTCAAGTCTCTTTTTGGTTCGCCTCGCAGACGATAGTTTCTCATTCCAAGCAGCATTGAATGCTGCTGCACCCATCTTCAAACAACTTCACCATATGCTGAAAATCAATACAAAGTTTAAAATAATTCATTTTATTTGATTATTTATTCATTAACTGTGACAACACCTTTTAAAATTCACTAATTTTTTACCCTTTGACCTTGAAGTTTGACCTGCTTTTCAAAAACATTAACAATACTCATACCGTTTGACTGAGAAGAGATAGGGCTTTTATTGTATCCATATGAATTACCTATGACAACTCTTTTCTAAAAACACCGACTTTTGACAACTTGACCCTGAGGCTTGATCATAACTTTTTTAATGAGAAGAGATAGGGCTTTCATATTACACAAATATCACAATGTCATGTACGTAACCTGTGATAAAATCATATCATATACTAGTATATCATGAACTTTGAAAGTTTAAACATTGCTTAAAATTGACCATAACTTTTTACACTTACATGTATATTAGCTGTGACAAGGTCTATCTAAAAAAAGTATGGCTTAAATCATGGAGAATGTGTTATGACCTTAAATCAAGGTCATTAAGGCTAAGATATTTTGACTGGATGCATTGTTTGAAAAAAAGATGTCTGAATTTGTCAATACAGTAGCACACAAATGGGGTATGCTCATCACTATCTTGTGTCATGGTGTGACCCAAGGTCATTTCGACAAGGTCAAGGTCGCAAACACTCATTTACTATCACTTTTTTTAATAGAAAAACATAATAAGATGATATCTACCCTTAAAAGATTGCTTTATCAGTAGAACGTGGCATGACCTTGACTCAAGGTCATTTCTCTCCGTCCATAGCTCCGTAGAAAGACCTATTCGTTGCTTTGCAACGAGCTCGGCTCTAGTTAATTTTAGCCCCCCACCCACCTCCTCCACCCCACCCACATTCAATTAGCCTGTCCACTTTCAATATGCTTACGATGTCTATGCATATATAAAGAAATATATACATAAAGATTTTTTATCTAATTTGTACATATATTTATGCAAATATTAAAAGGCTTTGAATTTATAAAATACACTTGGGATAATGCATTTTAATTACACCGCAAAATTTAAAGCCGCTTGGTCCGATTCCAGACGCCAAAAAATGTATTCGTTTTCTTCTTGAAAACTAATTGTCTATAAATTATTTCAACTTTTGTCAAATTACATCCCCAAAGTCTTTTTCTTTTAAAAGATATCAAATTTCAAAAGTTAAAAAAATAATTTTTGTTAGGTCAGACAAAAAATAAAGGAAATGCGAAGCTTGCGCAAGCGCAGTAACTTGTAAACAATATATTTCGTTATGGAGAACCCACGAAAACGTGGTCGACCCAAATCTCTAACAGACTCTCAGCGGAAAAAGAAGAAATCCGAATTGGCAAAAAAGACAGGAAGTCAGCGTATATATATAGGAGAACATTTAGAAGAATGGAATGACCTGCGGGAAGCCCTTGGACTTCAATCGAACCCAGAACTTGCGGGGTTTCTCATCAGTTATCAGTAAGTGAAGATTGTCATTTCAGGATACAAAATATTTTTTGGCTATCTTAAGCGTATTTATTACAAAGAAAGTATTGAAAATTACATTTCATGTATAAGTGTAACAAAAAGTTAAGTGTCTGAGCAAAATTCGCTCTTAAATTGCCGAAAACAAAATTGGGGCCCCCAAAGGGGGGCAGAATAGTATTATTACCGTTAGATAAAGAATTTGTTGGGTGTCATAGAAAGCCAGATCCCTTCAAACTAATAATTGATAATAAATATAATTTATGTGCATTGCATTATCTTTCGATTTATACATTTTTTTTCAATTTTATAAAAGTTGGAATTTTTTAAATATTATATATATGTCACTTCTATTATAGCAAGCAACATTACAACCACTCTGACAGGAAAACATCAACTCCAGTGAAGTCTTTTCTACCTAGAATTCCAGACTCAATAGTGTCAGATATTTCTTTAGACATGAAAGGGATTGGAAGGTATTTAATTTTATAATTTAGTTCAACGGGAATACGCAAGTTTCGAGATTATCTCCCTTGGTGCGCTCTTTTGTTGAGGAGGGGAGTTTCGTTACCGCGTAAACAAACGGTGGGAGAGATATTTGATACTGTGTGTATGTTGGATACATTGCATCATCGATATACCGGTTAATCATAACTACACGATTGTCAGGATGCACTCTGCAACTTGAGAATAACCGAATTAAAGTAAAGGCATAATTTTTCAAGCAAAAATATCGAAACAAAAAAGAAAATATCAGTGGATGTGAGACTTTTCGGACGAGAGAAGAGATATGGACCTCTAATAAATACGATACACATGTATCTGGTCATTGCACGTCTGGAATATTGAACCTTTTCCTTATTATAACTTTTAAAAAAAACTCATTTTTTAGAAAATCTACGTATAATCAAGAAAATCGGTTACTTTTATAAAGACTATGGCGTTTCTTTCATTTTCAAGTACCAAAATTTACAGTAGATTTGTAAATAAATTATGCATAGTTGAGCTTGATAAAATCATCAAATTCATCACTGCTTAACATTATTATCTTTCTATAACATTTAATTAATTCTAAAAGCCATAAATATCGTTCTTTTATTAATGCACTTTTGTATACAGAGACAACCCTTTCCCACCTCCATGCTGAAATGGGTACTTTTTGCACCTCTATCGTAGGAGAGTTACAATCTCGAAACTGGCGTATTGGTTTATAATATAATAAATATATAAGAAATATACATGATTTCAATTATATTACATAATTTATATAACAGGTCAACACAGAGGTATACGGAGTATATGATTTCTTTCTTTCTTTTTTATTTGTACTTTCACACAATCTAATTAAAATTAGACCCTTCATCTCGCTACGAAGCGACATATCAAAAACGAGGAGCGAGATGAAAGGTCTAATTTTAATTAGATTGTACTTTCACACAAATACAGACAAAAGTGTATGTAAATAAATCTACATCACAGTTTGAAATGAACCAAAAAAGGGGTATATAATAACAAAACTAGTGTGCAAGTTTATGCAGAGAGATGGAGAGAGAGGAAGGGAAAGTGAGAGAGAGAAAGATATGAGGGGCACAAATTTGTGGCAAGAAAGTTTTTCAACTATTTCCTGCCAGTGTCTGTCAAATTTATCACATTTACAATTCTTTAACAGAAGAAAAATTTTTACTCGAATTCTTTCAGTTATAATATTTTTCAAAACTTCAATGTTTAAGTTTATATATTTGGCATAGTTTCTTGCAAAATTATATTGTTTTATAATAAGATTTATTTATAATAAGTAGTTTTTCTAACTTGTAGGAGATTCTGTTTATTAATTTTCCAACTAATTTTTTTTAAAGTACCATTTCTAATTAATAATGTGTGATACTGTGATGTTAACGCGCATTTTTTCAACTTTAACAAAATCAGACTATGGAATACTTGCATGTAAATGAGAACAGATGCTTTTTTGTGTGTGAGTGTGGGTGTGGGGGTGGGTGGGTGGGGTGGGGTTATGCTATGCTGTGAAAAAGAGAGTGGGTTGAGGTAACAGTCATTTCAAGTCATCATGATATTTGTAGTACTACGGAGACAGCAGAGTCTGGAGTTGATCTTCCTTCTTCCATGAACCATCCTAATACAAGTCAACATCCCACTCAGCGGACTAGCAGGGCTGCCATGAAGAAGACATTATCAACATCATTTCTTGACCCATTTAGGTAATAGGAAATAAAGCATGAAGCAGTTTGAAAAATGTTTGAAACAAGTTTTACGGATGTACGTGTTTTTACGGTTAAGGAAAGAAAAATTCTGGTCAGAATTTTATTTGGAATAACAGCTGCAGAGCATAAGTAACTCAATTGAACATCATAACCAATGTAAGACAATGATGGAAAAAAGTTTTCTTTGTTTTAATATAGTTTAAGTATCAGTCTTACACAACACTCAGATGATGAAGAGGAAGAAGCACTTGATGACGATTATGTGCCAGATTATGATTTGACTCTTAGGTATGTTACCAGTAACTAAGCTTAAGATGATTGGAACTTAAATCAGAGAATGAGCTGAGATTTCATATGACCTTTTAATAGAAGAATGTACAGTTATATTATTGTTTGCAACTATAAAAGAGTATAATATTTTGGTAATCTTTCTGATTCCAGTGATGAAGGATGCTCTGATATCGAAGATATAGCTGGGTGTGACATGGTGTATGGATTTGAGGAGCCTGAGACGGAGGACAAGACATCCGAATACTACTCTGGTCCAGGAATCGTCCAAGTTTTGACAATGGAGGGTTTCGATCAAGTTTTCAAGGCAGAAAAATTTGTAGCATATGAAGATCAACTCCTCATGTTGGCCAAAACAAAGATTGATGATAGTTGTTTAGTGAAGGGATGTTCTGAGCAAGTTGTAATTTCTACGAAGTATGTTGGATCTGCATTGTACATTGTTTGGGTAAGTGCTTTTCCAGCAATCTTAATTATTTGACAATTTTGTATCCAATTAAATTTTCATACCTAATATATACTTATTTGAGATAGCCTTAATGAATACACATACATGTACATCACTACATATGTGAAATAATATTAATGGTTAAGATTATTTTTGCAAAGCATATATACATTGACAACGAGGATTGCCGGTACTAAAAACGGTCTATAGGTATCCATTTTTAAGACCTGTATGTTATGTGGAACAAAGTTCTGTAGTACATAATCATTGAAATTGTTTCAAAGGAAAACTTGATTTATAAATTTCTTTTTATTTCTACAGTCATATTTCTACAGTCATGTTCCAACAAGCATATTAAACACAGATGCTGCTCCCAGCCAGTGCTAAACAGAGGTCTACACAGTGGGGACCTGGTTGTGTCAGCGGCAGTTCTGTGCTCTGGGAACAATTTTAGTAAGGTAGAACTGATGGGTAGAATAATGAATCTACATCTTCCAAGCCAGTCTGCCTTCACACGCATACAGCGGACATACCTTGTTCCTGCAATCGAGGAAAAGTGGGAGGAACACCTAGAAATGGTACGCAATGAGCTTGTCAACAGAGATATTGTGGTGCTGGGTAGGTCAATTTTTTTTATTTTACACTTAAACATTAAAACATGTTTATGCATTTTAAGTGGTTATTTTCTATGAATGTAATTTCATTGTACAGGAGATGGGCGCATGGACAGCCCAGGACATTGTGCTCAGTACTGCACATACACAATGATAGAGATGGATTCAAAGAAGATTGTGGCTTTGGAAACTTTAGACAAGCGAGAGACTGGGAAAAAAAAGTACAAGTATGGAGAAGTCTGGTTTCCAGAGGGCACTTGATGATGTGCAAAGCAGTTTGAATGTGAAAGAGGTGGTGACTGATGCACATTTACAGATTGGTGCACTAATGAGTAAGCTCCTTTAGGGTTTTGTATTTTACAATGAATATCACAATAGAAAACATGTAGCAGGCTAAATAATTAATAGTATGTCGTAAAATATGATGTATTTGATTATGCACTTTGAATATACTATATTTTCATCTACAGAACGTCAGTACTCTCATATCAAACACTCCCATGATATATGGCACGCAGCCAAGAACCTAGGGAAGAAAATCATTGCGGTAATTATCTTGTGAATCAGCAAGATGTAATATTTTCACATGTTTCAGTTTAAAATAAAACAGCAAGGTAATATTATCATTTTATTATCATACTTTTTCTTATGCATCACTTCCAATATTGTAGGCTGGTCAAGAAAAGAGTTGTAAGGAACTTTTACAGTGGAGTACAGATATTGTGAACCATTTTTGGCATTGCTGCAAAGTTGCAAGCACATATGAAGAATTTCTGGTAAGTGTTTTCCATTAACATTTAAAGAAATAGATGACAACAGTGGACATCTCTTGTGTAATGGGTTGTTGGATCTTTTTATTAAAGTTAAATAGTTTATGGTAACTGCAGTCAAATATATCTTAATCCTTGTTCTCAAAAATCCATAAATACATGTACCATAGTTTAAAATCTGTCCCTAGCTAATGCACTTTTTTATGACTTAATACATGGATATTTAATTTTACAGGATGTATGGGTTGGAGTGCTCCCTCATGTCCAAAATGAACATGAATGGGTATTATCCTATGGAAGGATGGCACCAGGTGCTTGTTACCATGAGGAACTGAATGATGACAGAGACACGTCTTGGATTGAGAAAGGAAGTCCTGCACACTCTGCATTGACCAAGATTGTCCTAGACAAGCGATTCCTCAACAACAACCACTATTACCTTAATTTTAGGTATAAATTTATGAAATTTAAATAAGTTTTACAAGCAGCATACACTTCAACTGTCAAATTTATTATCCATAATCTTCTTTTAAAGGAGTACAGCAGATTTGGAGATCTTCAATAATCACATTCTCATGTATGCTTCCAAGAGAATTTCTTATTCACCCCCAGTGTACAGAGCCAGGAATATTTTGGCAGCATTGGACTACAATTATGCTGTTGATTTGCCCACAGCAACCCATAAAGATGGTGCACCTAGGTAAACATTTATTTCCCATTTGAATATTTCTGCTCTAATTTGATTAATAGCTCATCAATAAATTCTAGTTGCATTTTAATTCAGGTATTTCAGAACCTACTCAAAGAAGTCGGGGAGATGGACAGTTTTTGAGCGGAAGGTGAAGAAGACTTACAGTCATATTAATGACATCTTTCTGAAAGTTCTGCGAAAGCGTTTTGAGTTAGAGAGAGGCATGCATCATCCAGCTGAACTTGCAGAGAGAGACCCCAGGAGAATGTCTCGGGTCATTGCCCCAAAGTCGCCACCACCAACAGTAGAGATTGCACTTCAGAAAAAGTCCAGATTTGAATAAAGATTTCTTGCAATAATCTCTGTAAATTTGTACATTCCTGTAAATTTGTACATTCCATGTATTTCCATGTATTTATACACAAGTATTTCTCTGATGGTTGAAACACTGATATTCAAATGAGGCATGTCTGCAGCTGAATTGTACATTTTTCATTTTTTTTTTTATCTTTTTTGCATTGCTACTCATTTATTTCCACTAACTTCTTTGCATATGGACTGCGTGATCATAGGAAAAAAACTAAGGTTGTGTATTGGGAACACTTCTGCTACTTGACTGTAAATTATGCGATGCTTAGCAAAAGGATGTAAATGATGCCTCAGTCTTCTTAACACTTGTACATATGTAAATGATGCTAAATGTTGTCAAGCATTAGCATGAAGAGTTTTTTTTAATTTGTAGCATTTTTATTGAAAGTGTTATATCTTTTGTTAAATGTAGTTATCTGCTTTTGAGATGAACTGTAAACTACATTTTCTTATCAGTATATTTAAGAATATGTCAGATTTCAACTTTAAGTCAGGGATAACAGATTTTATTATGAAATTTTAATATATTTCGAAGTTTCTGGCATGTAGCAGGGCATCATTGAACATAATGTTTCTAAGTTGCATCTATCACAGCATATAAAATTTAGTTGTTGTATTTGTGGTCTTAATCTTCTATGTATTTCCAAGGAATTTGTAAACAAGTATATACTGACAAAACGTCAGAAATATTCAAGCTGTAGAAAGTCAAATAATATCATAGAATGGTATAAGATGAGGGCTATTGAGTTCAATATTCCAGTTCAATAAATTACATGTACATGAAACTAAATTCATATATTGAATTTAATTAGAAATATAAAGTATAGTAACGTTACCATTTCTTTAATGATTTTTTATGTAGATATTTTGTATACTTCAACTATTTACGTTTTTGTATTTTTTGCTTAATTACGTAGATAATTTAATATATACATCAATCTAAATAGCTTGCTACAAGCCAGTATTTGCAAACCACGGCCAAAATGTATGATAGTCTCCTACTCCGGACCGTGGCTTGAGACGATGGGGTTCATTTAGCTGAGCGGCATGTCCAATAAATATTCCGTACGAATCCAAAAGAAGTTATGATATAGATTCCGTTACCAAAGCTTAAGATAATACATAAATTTAACATTGATTTTGTTCTACTATTTTGCTGTCACTCAAAGTACACATCATTTGAAGGCCTGTGAAAAGCAATTTCAGTGGGGGGGGTACAGCCATGTATTTTCTGGCCATGCATTGTAGAATTTGTTAACAATGAGGTAACCCGCGCCCCTTTTCAGAGTCTGCAGTGGACTCGTCCAAGGATACTTTGTCGGCGACTGTAGAAAGTTACCTGAGATTCCTCCGCAAAGGAAAGCGCGAAATCTCTGTATAGAAACTGTTGTGACTGCGAAGCTTCACTCATTGTTCATTCGCCATAGAATAGAATCCATTATTTAACACTTAATATCTTTCAATATACAGACGTTTTCAAGATAAGCTTCATTTTTGTTTCTAAAAATATTTTTATCTACAAAAATATATTATTTTTGTGTTTTTAAACTGAGTAAATCGATGACCTAGCATCGTTTTAGATAACTCAAGCCCCTCTAGGGCTTGAGTAAAAAAAAAAAAAAAAAAAAAAAATGCAAAGATCAGTGGCAGTTCATAGGACGGAGCCCACCGATGATATACCACAGGTTTTAGCTACTCCCAAGCTCTCAACATTTTGTAGGGTAAAAGTCTTCAAGTACATTAAATTGCCATTTCTTGTCAATATACTTTATTAAACTTAAAATTGGAGTATGTTTAAGGTCACTGATGTTTAACCTGTAAGTTAATGCTGAAAAAAGGTCCTGTCATGCATGAATGTAAAATTGAAATTAGTTATTTCCATGTTTCTTCTCATTATAGAGCAAAATGTGTTTGTGAAACACTGATGCCTCCACATTGCAGCTTTTGGCAAAGATTAAAGTTTCACAAATGCAAGTTCAACTCAAAAGTCAAGAAAAATAAAATGTTATTACCCCCCAAAAGGACTTTTCTCAATAATCTTATACATGTACCTGTGCAGTATGGAAGCCCAAGCACCAATCATTTGAAAGTTATGACAGAAGTTGAACTCTTTAAAGTGTGGGTCAAACTCCAAGGTCAAGTATGTTGGTAACCAAAGGATGGCCTTGTCATAATGAGTACATATGTGACATTTGAAAGTCATAGGTCTTACCAATCAAAATTAATGGCAATGTTCAATTTTTTGCTGACATTCAGACAGTTAGACGGAAAGGGCAAAACTTTTTTTTAGGAGACATAAAATGACCCATGATTTGATTGTGATAATTTCAGTGGGCAGGATTCCTTACCTCCATCATTATTATATGATTAATGAAAGGCTTATAGTAATGTATTCCATGTATAAAGGATGAAAATCATGCTGAAAGATCATTTGTATCTTAAGGGAGGTTTTCAGCTCAAATAACTCAGTAGTGCATTAGATTGACTTAAAATGCAGCTATTATAAAAGGCTTATATTCCGTTTATTAGCATCACCTCCATTTCTAATAGTATGTCAATGGAATCGCTCAGTTGACCTATATAGCTACCTTTTCTTGGTCCATCATCCTTCATACACTTTTCAACCTTTTCTGAATTGCTGAATGAATTCTACTTAATTATGATTTAAAGCATATATGACTGAATTCTTACCAATACTAATTGGTAGTAATACTAATTTTTATAAAAAGCATTATGAATAACTTTATTAACTAATTTATGAACTTCATGGTCATGGAGTAACAAATTCTTTAAATAGTCCTCTAATGTAGTAGAATTTCCATGGATCCCCTATAGAATTATACTCAGGTGACCATAAAGATCCATGTGTCTCTCATTTTACTTTACTATTCTCACTTTTTTAGCAACAGATTCCTCTAGACTTCAATGTGTCTTTCAATTTCATAGGAAAATTACAATTTCAGTTTATATGAAAATATGACAACTACATATTCAAGATTATGACAAAACAAACTTTATTTATAGGGATATTAGAGTTTAGTTTGTATATTAAGTGAGTCTTGCAGGCATGAATCCTGTATACTGTCCAGATGGCTCTGGATACTTGTCTCGAATCCTCCAGATAATGCAGCTAGGGATCACTTTCCTGTTCCCTGAACCAAGTTTTCCATAACTCCATAAAATATACTGACGATATGCCGAATGCCTATTTGCCCTGTTGTAGTCCTCGTCTGTTGGCAGGGCCAACACATCTTCACGGTAGAGGCGCGCCAGTGCAAGGACTGCCTCATCCAAACAGAGGACATGAAAATCCTGAGAAAAATTTAACTTGCATGAAATTGAATTTAACAATTAAGGCTTAACAAGTGGTTAAAATAAATATATATATATACAAATAAATAGTTAAAATAAATATAAACAGATATCCTTGACATCTATTTTACAATTAACACTTGATATTTAATTGTTATTGGAGTAAAAAATAAATAAATGAAACCATACTGGCAGAAGAGTAGTACACTGCTCTGGCATCTTCCGCAACAGACTCTCTCCATTAGGGTAGGGATCTCCCTACATCTGCTGCATGTGCACCAAGATGGTACTCCGGGTAAGGATGGCTGTGGAGGTATAGCTGGTCTTGGATGAGCTTGGTAACAATATCAAGAATGAGACTTGCTGATCTTGATGCTATATGCACAAGCATATCTCTGCACTGCTCAAGATTCAAGCTATGGACATGCCTCTGATTATAAAGGAAAAAAAAGGAATTTTTTGAATGCATAAAAACAAAATTAAAATACCCTGAGAAATGCTTTGCATAATTTATACATTGGAGTAATATATACCTTTGCTACAGCAACTCTGTCACGAGTTAATTGAAGGGCCACAACATCTCTCCTCTCTGCATATTGCCCTCTCCCTCTTCTTCCGCGTAGGGCTCGACCAGATCCTCTACGTACTGTACCCCGCTGCCCACGCCCCCTTCCTCTCCTTCCTCTGCATATAGGGGAATCCTCCGTAGTTGAAGATGATGACTGAAGTATATATATTTTTGATAAATGTTCATTATCGTAAGAGACATTTAAAACAAACATAAAAAAACACAAATATAATAATTTTCCCTTGAGAGCCCCCCTGTCATTTCGCGCGTTCACATCAAATTCCGAAATTGGCACTAATAAGAAATATTACTTATTGTTAAATCTTTTCAGACGTTTATCTCTGAACTATATAAACATTCTAACATTTTTAAACGTGTCATAGTACAAAACTACGAGCAAATAAAACAAACTGCCACAAGGTAATTTTCACGTGTTTCTCACCTCGAAATCCATGTTTGTTTGCTTATCGGAAGTCACGTGGTCTTCTTCATTTAAATATTCATAACTTCCCGTCAGAAACTTCTGTTTGTCAATAAGGTTTTCAATCAACGTTTTCCTTGTAATGATCATTGTAATAAACTATTAAATCAATATAATAATTTATTTCTACATATATTCTATGTAATGACGTACTTTTTTGTGTATGTTATTATGCATGTCCTGTTTCGGGTTAAGCGGCTTTAATTGTACGGAGCGAAATGCATTAGTGACGAACTCTACTCTATATCTACTTGTGTATTCGACCATGACCTTGAGAGTTTGTACACTGAAATGCAGGATTACATAAATGTGATGAAAGTAATTTGTTTGGAAATGTTTGACAAACCACTGGACTGAGATATTTCTGTCAAGGTATGTATAAAAGCGATAAACAACGAGAACAAATTTTCTCGAATAATAGCAGACGACGTTAACATGGTGTAACCAGTAAAAGGGTCCTGACTTCAATCAGTTATTATTTAGGTATGAAACGATACAAATTGATGTATTTGCCTCGTAATTATAGCTGTGTCTTGAGTAGGTATTGTCTACTATTACGTCACAGACGGCGTGATTGATTGATTGTATACTGTTTAACGTCCCTCTCCAGAATATTTCACTGATATGGAGACGTCATGATAGGCAAAGAGTTAATATATTTTTTTGTAAAACGAAGATCTAACAGCTTAACGAGCATCTAGGTTTCTGCACCTTACATGTGCTGCTAATCCTTTCCCATTTTATGTGTTTACAGTTACTGCATCCCCCACTTGAATTTTCAGCAAAGAATAATCAAAGCTGATTTGTGCGTTCCTCACTTTTGGCGGCTGAAGTGTTTGTTTAGTTTTGATACTGTAATACTGTTACATATGTCAATATTTCTCAACTTTTCCATATACGGTTGTAACGTTGAAACGTCTCACTATTTACTTGTTTGATATTTTAAGCCTACCATGGTAGCCATTTTTTTAATTGACAACTGGACAAGTTTAATGCCTTGTGGGATACTAACCAGTGGTTAAAGCACTTTACTTGTAGTTAGTTAACTAGAGGCTAATTTTATTTTGAGCAACAAATATTAGATCAGTGGTAAGTTACCCAGTGGATATAGAATTTAACCAATGGCTAAGTTACCCAGTGGTCAAATTGAACCATTGTTTTGAGCAACCCAATCCAGATTGACACTAGCCAGAAACTAAGAACTCAAGACAGAACCAGAAACAACAATATACTGGCATTTCAGCTACCATAATGCCGAACTTCAGTGAGGAAGGAGTCATTCTACCCACGTACCATCCAGGAGTGGAATGCCCTACCCACCTCTATCGAGATGGCACCGAGCCTTGATTGCTTCAAGGCTCGCCTCCTTCGATAGGTCACCAGCCAAAAAATAAATCACATTTATGTTAATAAATGCATTTTTGGCATGAACTGTTTTTAGCTCACCTGAGCCGAAGGCTCAAGTGAGCTTTTCTGATCACATTTTGTCCGTCGTCCGTCCGTCCGTCTGTAAACTTTTCACATTTTCGACTTCTTCTCAAGAAACACTGGGCCAATCTTGACCAAACTTGGTACAAAGTATCCTTGGGTAAAGGGGAATTTAAATTGTTAAAATGAAGGGACATATCCCCTCGCAAGGGGAGATAATCAAGAAAAGACAACAGGGTTGGGTCATTAAAAAATCTTCTTCTCAAGAACCACTGGGCCAGTAAAGCTGAAACTTATGTAGAAGCATCCTGGGTAAGTGTAGATTCTAAATTGTTCAAATCATGACCCCCGGGGGTTGGGCGGGGCCACAATGGGGAATCAAAGTTTTACATAGAAATATATAGGAAAAATCTTTGAAAATCTTCTTCTCAAGAACCACTGGGCCAGAAAAGCTTAAACTTATGTGGAAGCATCCTAGTATAATGTAGATTCTAAATTGTTAAAATAATGACCCCCAGGGGAAGGGCGGGGCAACAATAGGGAATCAAAGTTTTACATAGAAATATATAGGAAAAATCTTTGAAAATCTTCTTCTCAAGAACCACTGGACCATAAAAGCTGAAACTTATGTGGAAGCATCCTGGGGTAGTGTAGATTCTAAATTGTTCAAATCATGACCCCCGGGGGAAGGGCGGGGCCACAATGGGGAATCAAAGTTTTATATAGAAATATATAGGAAAAATCTTTGAAAATCTTCTTCTTAAGAACCACTGGGCCAAAAAAGCTGAAACAGTTGTACCATGGAAGGATCATGGGGTAGTGTAGATTTCAAAATGTTTAAATTATGATCAGTGGGGTAGGATGGGGATGCATTATGTATAACAAGGGGGAAATCTGGTAAAGAACAGAATGGTCAAAGCTTCTCAGGTGAGCGATGTGGCCCATGGGCCTCTTGTTTGTGCATTGAGAGAGTTATTTTACTGCGTAGTATAAAAAGAATAGAACGCCACCGCTAGGTTGCAGTGCAATAGGTCACAAAGTTTTTAAACAGAAGCTGAACTTCTACGGTAGCAAAACAAAAAAATTAGCGTTTTAATGTTTTCATCCACGTGAGTGGTTTATCTAGTTTATGTGCTGATTTTTTTTAGATGTACTGAATGGATGTACTCCATCGTTTGTGTCCAGCCAGTTCTAAAAAACGAATAGCGTGGGTTAAGCTGTGAACGGTGGAGATTGGCGCGGACTGGCCGTCAACAGACTTCCTCCATGAACAGCATTCTTGCTTCATGAACAACATTCTTGCTCCAATGGAACCAGTAAATAATGCTTGTAGGTAGACTAATTAGGAAAATAACAAATAATTCAATTCATGAAAGACCATGTTCTTTCTGGGCTTTTTCAATCCAGTGTTTTTGGTAGGAAAGCAAGTTTTCTGTCTGTGCTAAAATTAGCCTCGATGCTGATTGGCCAATATGTAAAGGACATTCACGTGGTAAATGTTCTTAAATTATTCTTGTAATAATAACCAAAGCATGTTCAATTATCAACTAAATTATCCTGCTTATCCTATTTGTAAGATTCTAATATGCTACAAGTCACCCGGTGTATACTTTCATATTTAAATCCTCCAACTTTGCATAATCCTCAATTATAAAAGAAAAAAAAATCTCACAATTGTGCTACAATATGAAATATTGGTATAATAGAGACTTCTGCAATTGCTATTTTATTCTTACATTGTAGCATAACAAAATAGATATTTTGCTTGACTTGTCCAATATTTTCTTTTTCAATATTTATTACAGTTAATTTCATTCCTTTCATATCACAATTGTGAGTAGATTTTTGTTTTCTTTCATAATTGATGATTATGCAAAGTTGGAGGATTTAAATAACCATTAAAGAAATTTATATGATTTTATGTTTCTAACTGTTTTAAACAAACATAATACGGCGTCGGTCTTCAACCGTACACCGGGTGACTTGTAGCATTAATGATCTTCCGGGCAATATCCTCCTTGAATTTCGAAACTTGTCTGACTCTTTCTTCGTCCTCTACTATCGCTGGAATGAAATATTTTAATATTTTCCCCCTTTAAGAAAATTTACTTCTTATCGCCCTCGGTTGGCCCTCTTGTAGAATGTGAATTTTGATGTTCTGAAAGATATATAAAAAGGAACTACAGTGAAAACTGTCTCATCCGACACACTGTGAATTTCGACATCAAATTTCTTTCCCATTTTAATATTTTCTCTTTTTTTAACACTGTGCAATCCGACACCCTGTTTTTCCGACATATACATGTATTTATAATTATATCCTTTTGATGAAGTTTATCCAGAAATATATCAGACACAAACATCATACAGAGACTTGATTCATATTTTTAATATGGTAATATGAATAATTATTTAACATTTTACTTCAGAAGAGCAGAGCAGAACTATTCCATGGAAACTTTATAAGCTTCTTGAAATTTTACAAAACAAATGTATTTAATATTTAAAAGAATGTGTAAATCCTCTTGAATACAATTACTGTTGATTTTCTATATAAATCAAATTTGAAAAACTTGCCTCTCTTATTTCTCTCTTGATGTCACCGGGACACAGTGTTCTGATGAAAAACAGGACGGAATCAGGGTACCTGTACACGTCACTCACAGATCCAATGTTTTTCCTCTGTGAATATTTTTTTTTTGTTTACAATTTATGAAACAAAGATTATTTATTAAAAATGGTACATGTATATATCTATATATGAAACCAAATTAAAATGTTTTAAAAGTATACATATCTTTATACAAGCCTTTAATGCGTGTGCCCAGTGACAGTAGTGTGTGTACCGATTTCTGCGGTCATAAATCCCTTTTCGTTTCCTACTTTCCACTGATGTTTTTAGGTTCTCAATAAAATTAATTCCATCATACCTATTAGAAATTATAAGGTTTTATAAATGCATTAATTTCTTTAGCTGGGACAAGAGACTTTCAGGATAATTGAATAAACTCTTCACAGTGTATATGTATGCACATGTTCTAGTATATATGCAGCTATGTAAAATGAAGGATTGCAAAGTTAAAGGGTAATCAAATAGTGCAATTTGCTACAATTCTTTGTAAGAATTATCTCCCTTGGGCAGTTTTCATAGATGGTGCTAGTAAAATAAAATTGGCATCCTCCATGGCAGATCTCTTTGCAAAAAATTCTGATAAGAGATACGGTGACGGTGAGCTGTAGCAGCAACTTGTGTATAAACCTTTTATGCAATAAATTTCAATTGTTTGGTGATAATTGATAACTTTATTATTTCAGAAATCTCTGGAAATGACATCATCAAATAAACAAAGACTGGAGTTCAGAAGACCAGTTCAACACTTTGAATAAAATTCATCAGGCAATGACTTTCATCTTCGACTTCCATGCATTTTTAAGCATGAAAGATTACAGTTTTATGTCTCGGTATAAGACTATAAGAGACTACTAAACAAATGGTAGTTGTTGATTTCAAAAGAAAAAATGTTGAATTCTGATATTCTGTTTTACATATTTCCCAGTAGTGAGGTTTTAATGAAAAGATTTATTTTTCATGAATTCAACTTTGTTGACATTTTTTGAAAGTCATTTGAATATATATGATCAACATGAATGGCAAACATGTGTGAAGTGTGAAAAATGTCGCTCAGATCATGAATATATTTACATGTACTATTTATGATTGAAATGTATTAGAGGTACAAAAAGGACAACATAAAATATATATCAGTGTGTAAATAAAAATCATGTTGTATATGATACAATTTAGGAACATTTTCTTCATCACTTTAATGATTTTTCTTGTTAAAGAAAACAATATTCTCTGATACTTTCAGGTTTTAGCTTTTTTGCATTATCTCCCCTTTTCGGTTAAATTAGAGCATCTTAGTGGGCAGACATAAAATTATTACAATGATTAACTGAAAAAAGCATAGAATTGTGTTTTATTTGAACATGAAAATTTAAAACAATTGTTCTGAACTGTAAAATTCATTTTACATGAAGACATCTATGGCGTATACGGGACGTTGACATAGAAAAGTAAAATCGCTCATTTTTGTTAGAAATCATCCCCCAACTCACCCCCAATATTAATACATGCAATAATTTATATAAAAGTGTTTTCATTTCATTCCATATACCATAGAGTATGATTTCTTTTGAAAAAATGCAGCTTTTTCGTTGGCTGTTTGATTTTTATATTTTTGAAAAAGTGTAAATCGTCTAAAATCTATATTCTTGTTTTTTGCATATTTGGATTATCTCCCCTTTGCCAGTATAGAATTAGAGAGAGTTTACAGGGCATGAGTATGACAATATTTATTTTTGAAAAAAAGGACCTGTGTTGTATTTTTAGATAAAATAAAAAGAATGTATTCATTTCAGTTGAATACCCTGTATTTTTATGGCATATGGACTTCGACAAAAATAGTGTTTAAAATTTTTCTTTTTTGTTCGAAACTCACCCATAATTTTCAGATGTTCATGATAATTTGCGCAAAAATGTTTTTATATTATTATAAGCTTCAGGGTATGATGTCTGTGGAAATAGTACATTATTTTAAGTTGAGTGTTGTTTTTTTTTTTATTTTTTGATAGCTGAAAATCTCCTTAAATTGATATTTTCATGATTTTGCATATTTTGGATTATCTCTCCTTTTCAGTTCAAATTAGAAAATTTCATTGTTCATGGAAATGTTTTGTTAAATTGCAAAAAGGTACTTGTGTTGTTGTATTTTGAGTTGAAAAAAAAAACAAATTGTTTAGAAATGTAATATTAATTGCGGATGTATATACCTATGGCATATACTGGACTTTGACAAAAAAGTGAAATTCTCTTTTTGTATGAAAATCATCTATAGTTTCCGGATATTTAATATTATTTGCACAAAAATGTTTTTATACTTTTTAAAGCCACAGGGTATGGTTTATTTGAAAAAAAACATAATCTTTTGATTTGGCTGTTGGGTTTTTATATTTTTTAATAGCCGAAAATCACCTTAAAATCAATATTTTCATGTTTTTGCATTTAAGCATTATCTCCCCTTTTCTGTTTAAAATTAGAACACCTCACTGGACAGAATTATATTATAATTATTTAAGACAAGTTACTAGTTGAGCTGTATTTTCATGAGAAATAAACGTAATTGTGATACCTTTTCCTATCTTGTTTTAATTCAAACTTGAAAATTGGCAATTTTGCATATTTTTAAGGGAATTTAAGTCATGATAAGCATAGTATTCTGTTGCCATGGAAACCAGACGCTGATTTGATAAAAAATAAATTTATTTTAGGAAGGCACTAAGTGTACTCTACCAGCATGCAAAGTTTAAAAAAATCTGAGACACCTCATGTGCCGCCCCTTGCCTGATTCTTACATGGAATAGTACTTAATGTATTTCCGATATTTCTTACAAATGTCTTTTTAGCTAATTACACTGTGACAGAATATCAATAATAAAAATTAAAGTATTTCACATTTGAAAATGTAATAAGAATTTTTTTTCCTAAAAAGCCACTTAAAAGCCTGCTAGTGTATTGTAATATTCTAAATTGTTTCAAAACACTACTTCCGTTAAGGTAGGCAACAATACGTAATTATCAGGGGGTCTGGTAAAAAAAATGTTACGTTAGTGATCGTTGTGGCCCATGGTAGTCTGTTTTTAGGTCACATGAGTAAACTCAGGTGACCTATTGCTATCACTTTTCGTCGTTCCTCGTCTGTCGTTCGTCGTTCGTCGTGCGTTAACATTTGAACATTTTCAGCTTCTTCTCTGAAACCACTGAACTAATTTCAACCAAATTTGGCATATAGTATCTATGG
Organism: Saccostrea glomerata; assembly: GCA_003671525.1. Lineage (NCBI taxonomy): Eukaryota > Metazoa > Mollusca > Bivalvia > Ostreida > Ostreidae > Saccostrea > Saccostrea glomerata. Next base: position 222,917 of record PRKT01000326.1, read on the forward strand.
GTGAAGGGGAACAAAAATTGTGAATTTCATGGTCCCTGCCCCCCTGGGGCCTGGGGGGTGGGGCAAAAACAACTAAAATAAGTGCAATCTTTAAAAATCTTCT
>PRKT01000326.1:223682-272900 GCA_003671525.1 Saccostrea glomerata
GGTTCTGGTGTTGGGGAGGGGGGGGGTGTCTATAAATTATATAGTGAAATTACATGAATTCTTTAAAAATCTTCTTCTCTGCTCCTGGGTATTAAATAAATTAAATAAGAGCATAGTTATGATAAGCAAGAGTGCCTCTACCAAAATTGTGAATTTTATGGCCCCAGGGTCAGGGGTTCTGGTGTTAGGGCAGGGCTCTATAGTTTATATAGTGAAAATACATGAATTCTTTGAAAATTTTCTTATCTGCTTCTAGGAATGAAATAAACTAATTACATAGTTATGATGAGCAAGAATACCTCTTCCAAAATTGTGAATTTTATGGCCCTAGGGTCAGGGGTTCTTGTGATAGGGCGGGCTCTATTGATTATATAGTGAAAATACATTGAATCTTTGAAAGTTTTCTTCTCTGCTCCTTGGTATTAAGCAAATGAACTACCTATATAGTTATGATGAGCAAGGGTACTAATCTTCCAGAATTGTGAATTTCAAGGCCCCAGGGTCAGTGGTACCATAAAGGAGGGGGGCTGTACTTATAAACTGAAACTGGATGAATTGTTTAAAATATGCTCCTTGGTATTAATCAAATATTTTTGAAAAGCAAGGGCACCTTTTCAAAAATTGTGCAATGTGTGGATCTAGGCCTAAGGGTCAGGGGTTCATGTGTGATTGGGGCATTACTGATCATGCTGAATATTACTGATTACTTGAAATGCATTTTTTGTTCCCCTACCCTGCCTATGGGTATTAAGTAAACAAACTAAGCAACTGCTAAGTGTATTGTTATGATGATCAATGGTGCCTCTTTCAAAATTGTAAATGCCATAGCATCTGGCTTAAAAGATGAATCCAATTCAATCACTAGAAAGTTGTTGCATAACGCTCAGGTGACCTATAAGGCCCATGGGCCTCTTGCTGGGGGTGTGTGGGCACGATCATACATTTTCAGTCGTAGCACAATCAAGAGGCTGACAAAAATTTAACCAAACGTAATTATTGTTGGCATGAAGTTGCGTTTTGAACGTAAGGAGGCAAGGCCTCCCTTGCTTCATCCGATTCCGACGGCCATGATATCAAACAGCCGGAAAAGGACACGTACTTGACATTTATCTGAAAATACTTTTCAAGCAAAGAAGAAATTTCAAGAAGAAATCGTATTCTGGGGGAATAATCCAACTTTTTGAAAGAGAATATGTTATATGATTCACTAGCATTGGGGTTTTCTTGACACTGCAACAAGTCATGAAAGTGTACAATAGGTGGTTTTTCACTTTTATCAGTTAATATTTTTTTCATCCAAGTAAATGTTATCCTTAAGCCTTGAAAATAATAATAGACACCAAGTAAATGTTATCCTTAAGCCTTGAAAATAATAATATACACTTTCGACATAGATTTCTTTTTAAATTTTTTTTCAATTTTAAAAAAATTCAATAATTGTAACAAAGGATGGAATTATCATTTTACATGCAATGAGACTACTGTTTATACACTTTTTATCTTTTATTTAAGAATGTACATTATTAAAATCTTTTTAAAAAAATTATTTGAAGCATATTCATAGAAGTTCATATAGGACCCATGTTATTATGCATGAATAACTTCAGGATAAGTGGTCAAAACTTCCCTCAGGTATAATACAAGGCAAGACTAGGATTTTCTTCAGATACTGTAAGACTTCACTATTTCTTTGATGTTCTTTGGGAGAATAACAGCAATGTTTGTCATTATATTGTTGTAGTATAATTTAGCAGGCTTAGTGAAGGTGTCCCGACGGTATCTCCCATTCTCTGAAAACTCTCACTAATTTTCATCAGATACTCATTCATTTGCTGAATGTCATGACTGGTCATGACTAAATGTAAAACTCTGGCTTCTTGAGTTCTGTAATAGACAATACAAGTATTTAGATTTACCAGGTAGATAATACAAGACTTAAGTTAACCAGAAATCTCTGTCAAGACTGTAGCTCTACTGGTTTGTACTTATAATAAAGAAGGAGAAAATAAGCAGTTGGGACATTTACAAAAGCAATCAATAGAATAATGACAAAAACCGATACACAGAATTATTTATCTTAGTGTAGTTTACTTGTGTGCCAAGTTATATTGAAATCGGACCAAAACTGTAGGAGGAGTAGCATTTTGAAAAACTGTTTACAGAGGGACAGACATACAGACAGACAAACAGACGACGGACACATTACTATCGCATAAGCTCTTCTGGTCTTTGACCAGTAGAGCTAAAATGATTAAAGGAACCGATTGGATCATGAAAACAGTTACACTTGTACATGTAATAGGTCATACATCCTCTCTACACCAGTGTAAAATGATTTTTGGACTTTGCGAAAATTATATTGAATAAAGATGTAAATAAGCTTCTCTATTTCATTTTCAATACATGATACATGGCATTTAGCCCCAGGAAAAAAATGCTCAAACACAACACAGTATCAGTAGAAATAATTGCTATTTACTTCTATGGAGAAGATACATGTAAACAACATGTTTATAATTTAGAATTTAAACTATCTTGCTCTTTTAAAATGTTAAGAATACTTGATTTGATTATAAACTGAGTAATATAGTGTAAATGTAAAAGAGAACAGAATCGTAACTTTTAAGTGTTCAGTGTAGAGAGGTTTCTTAAGGAAAGTGGTACAAACTCTTGTCAAAATTTTTGAAAATAACAACTTGGGTCATGTCTTAATGAATAAAATGAATAAGTTTTACAGTGTAGTTTTTTTTTAATTTCTTATTCAAAGTTGCACAAAAATGGAATTTGAAGTGAAAAATATTTGTATAGAATAATTAGGATGATTTCAGATGGGTAGAAATTGGAACATCACAGAACATTTACATGCCTTGAGAAGTGGTCAATAATTATAGTAGTTAATGTATACACGGAACATGAAAGCTGTATCCTCTATCCTTCAAAATTTATGACCAATGTGTAATTTCTTGAAAGATGTAGAAGTCAAGGCCATTGGGTCAAAATTATAGTACATGGACACTATACCTCTTTATAATTTGGTTTTAATACAACGTTGAAGGCTCCATGAATGATATAAATATCTGCCCCTTCCTTGTGATGCCCCTCACTTGGTCACACAGCAGCATGCTACAATAAATTGTATATTTTTCATAAAAATAATTCAATTCCTTACAGGTACTAATTAAAGCACAATTATATAAGAATAAGTTGTTAATTTTTTTTTTGCCATTCACCACATATTTAACGGTACTTTTTATTTAGTTTTGTATGTTGACAGGTCTAAAATAAATATTCAAATTGGAGAAACTTTTTAATTAATATCTTGTTAAACTTTAAATGCATACATCATTATAGAGTGTTTAAGATGAACAAGGAAAATAAAATTAAGAAGGTCAAGTCCAAAGATTATTTCTTATTCTACCCACATAGCTATTAATAGCTACAATGTATGTAGGTTAAAGCCAAAGTAGCTATTTTACCCACTTCTAAGACCTACATATGTAGATAGAAATGCTTTAGTATAGTCTTTGGACTGTACCTTTTTACATTCATTTCGATTTAATTCTTTTTCAATAATTTCATCTACTCATAACTCTACGAACAAGTATTATTATATTGTGTATTAGAAATTGTAGTTACTTACGTGTACTTGCATGGTGTAGTCCTATAACACTGGTAGCGTTGCACCAGCTTGACCAATCAAATTTTCACATGTTCTGTTTGGAAGGGAATTCTTGGTTCATCTCCTCTGGTGTTTTCAATATGCAGGTGTGAACTAAGAAGATTTGGAATTTGACAAAACTTCCTTCTTCACCTCTTTGTATTTTATTTTGAAGAAAAGTTAAAAAAAATAACGTCCACATTGGATAGTCATTCACTGTATTTACTAAATAATTTAGCAAGTGTAACACATGGAAAACGACCTACTTTAGACAATACATGGCCATTGCTGAAACTCACGAGTTGTTGAATGTCTTCCAAATGAAGAATATCACATCTGCCAAGGAAGCTATACTGTATAATCTTAACAGTTTTGTTTAAAAATATCAGTAAAACACATGGTTTGTGGAAAGGAACTCAAAACCGGCAAAACGTCATGCTTACAAATAGTTTTGTTTTTGTCTTCTTTCACTGTCAGAACTAGAGAGTTCTACAAAGGGAGATAATGTTTTTGTGAAATGCTGTTTTTTTTTAAGATTTTCAAATGCATTTTATTTTTTTTTAATCAAAAAACACACACCCAGAATAATTATGAATAAATAATCAAGTATGTTTGCTTTCAAAATATTGTTAATATTTTATAAACCTATCTTGGGATTTTTCATAAAATGGCACTGAAATTATGGTTATTTAGCATATTTGTTAAGGATTAAAAATGGGAGGAAATTAAATTTCTTTAAAATACAAAGGAGTGTTAGTGATGAAGCAAAATAATTTTTTATCTTTACTTCACACCTTGTTTTCACAATTTAATGCACTTAATTCAACCATAGTGCATTATTTATTTTGATTTTTTTATGTTAAATTAGGAGAAAACTGACCTTTTCAAACATGGGGGTAGCCACAAAATGTGTTAGGGGGCCATAACCTGGAGGATAGGTCACATCCCAAAATTTTAAATATACCTAATTAATCTCATACACATTCATAATTTTTTCATATATGTTTTATTAAAATCTGTGGTATTCGTTTGAACGGCATCTGTGGTCCTTACAGAGAATGACTCTTAAAAAAACAAATTAACTCGATATTTGTTATAATTCTGATCAGTTTTTGTTTTGAATTTAGTGGTACTTTTATCTGTTAATCAATGATATATATTTATAAACTGTAAAAGTTTCAAGTTTATAAATAACATAGTTTTGGAACTTTAAATATTGTAAAAAAAAAAAAAAGGCTATTAAAAAACAAATTAACTCGATATTTGTTAGAATTCTGATCAGTTTTTGTTATGAATTTATTGGTACTTTTATCTGTTAATCAATGATTTATATTTATAAACTGTAAAAGTTTCAAGTTTATAAATAACATAGTTTTGGAACTTTAAATATTGTAAAAAAAAAAAAAAAAAGGCCATGTTGAACTTTAATGAAACCTTGAATATATATTTAATGACACAGGTAGTTGACATACATCCTGGTCAGTATGAACTCTATTTCATTTTATATTATACAGAGGCAGTAAAGCGTGTGTGGAGAAATATGAGAGACCATGACATCAAAATAAAGAGAGATGGAAAAATGAAACAGCATCGACGTAAGAATAAAGATGCGAAACGCAAAAGAGATGTAAGTATTCTGCTTCATCATCAACTGCTTTGTTATCCATTTTGACCTGTTTTTGTCTTTCCTTATCATGCTATTAACATAATGCTATGTTTAATTGAATATAACATTTCATTTCTGAAGGAATGTCTTATGTTCCTTATAATCATCAATTAAGCAATCTGTTCTGTATTAGCATTGCTATTTTGAATTTTAATGCCTTATACAGCTTAGTTTCAAATGTACTGATGAGTTAAACATTTACATATTGTAATGAAATTCGATACAAAAAATTATAATAGGCTATATATGTATATCTATCATAAGAATATCTAGGCCACGTTTTGTTTTGGACCATTTTAGACAGAGTTATGTCCCTTGGACTCTGAAAAACTTTCAATTATTAGGGGGATGGGGGGCAAAAGTGTTTAACAATCATCTCTTGTTTGACCAAGCCACATAATTTGGTGAAAGTTTCAAGTTTGATAGTTCAGTACATTTTTTAAAAAAGTTTTCTTGCTACAAAATATTTAACACTTTTAATGTGTCACTTACATTACATTGAGAACTTGTTGAAAGAAAAAATGAAAAAAAGCATTGTAACTCTTCTGTGTAGGAGATTAAAAAAATATGTATCCTTAATGATAGATTTTTTAAATGCAAGTATTTATTTTGTAAGGAAATATTTAAATGTAAAAAGATTAAGGGGTGGTTGATTATTTTAGATCGGAATCTTATTTTAATGATATGTCAAATACTTACCTTTGCACTTTGGTTGTAGAAATTGAGGAGCAGACTGGTGCAGCTCGACAGGGATGAGTTTTTTTCAAAGAAGGAGAAGAAGTCAATCAGGAAAGCGTTCACGATTGAAACCATGTCCCCAGAGGTGACCGATGACGAGGACGAGACAAGGAGGGTGTCGATCCCTTTTCAGTGGGAATCATCTAGGATGACGGACCTCAAGAGGGAAATGGATAAAGATTATCGTGTAGCCCTAACCACCCAATCACGAAGGCAGAAGGCGTCCGTGAACAGATGTTCGACCCGGGTCGTCAGGACACCTCCTCCCAAAGATGTGCCAAGCTGGGCTGTGTCCTCCCCCTACCATGCTTGATGAATTTACTGGTCTGGTCTGGTCTAGGCCTGAGAGACTCCAGAAATTTTATTGTTGCTATTTATTTATTTATTTCACATATTGTTATTATTGTATTTATGAAAAAATATTCAAATTTAAGAGATATATTTATCTGCCTACTTGTTCCTAGGCCTGAGAGAATTATTTTTTTGTATTGTTATAATTTCATTTATGAAAAACTGTTCAATTTAAGAGATTCATATATGTATATATAAAATGTATAAAGTTATTGGATGGACTTTGTTCAAAAACAACAAGATTTTTCAAATTTTCCCTTTGTTAAGATTGAAGGATATATAAATTTTACTTTGTCTTTCCGTTTGCATGTGTTTAATAAAACATCTTGTATATAATTTGGAATATTTATAAAAATACTTATTAGAAAATAAATTGGTCAAGCTTATGTGTGGGAATTTTGTTAATTACATTAAATATTCTATGATACTAGTGTGAATGTGTTGTTAATTTTTTATTTAATTGAAAAGAAAGGGGGAAAACTGTTTGAGAAAATTTTTGGAATTAACAGCAAGTACAAGGCAAAATTATATTTTTTGTACTGTGGTTGAAAGGCTGGGCTAAATTTTGCAGTCAATATTCTAGTTTCCGTTGCGGAAACCTATGGTACACAATATGTGTTTCAACCTTATACGCATACTGAAACCTTGCGGAAACCTCAGGTTTTCGCAAGTTTCAGTTGCGGAAACCTATGGTACACCATACGTATTTCAACTGTATACGCATGCTGAAACCTTACGTATACCTCAAGTTTCCGCAAGTTTCAGTTGCGGAAACCTATGGTACACCATATGTATTTCAACTGTATACGCATGCTGAAACCTTGCGTATACCTCAAGTTTCAGCAAGTTTCCGTTGCGGAAACCATTTGAATTCGTGGACACCTTTGGTTTCCGCACTGCGGAAACTTGATAAAACTTGAAGTTTCCGCACTGAAACTTTGCGTAAACTATTAGTAAGCTTAAGTTTCCGCAAAGTTTCAGTAGAGTTTCAGCCATGCGGAAACTGTATTTTTCATCCAGTGTATTTAATCGTGTTTAAAATACATAAATCTATAGGTCTACAACCCATTTTCCTGTTGACAATAATAACAGAGATGATAAACAAGTATTAGATCAGTAATATTGTTTTATTTAGTTACCATGGCTAAAACTTTATCTCACAGCTTTATTTATTTTTAATGACAAAATGTAGCATTGGGTTAGTTGTGTTTGATTTAATGGCGACACATACAGTATATTTTCTATTATTACTATTTTGTAATATACATAATGGCTGAAATTGAACTGATTTGCAGAGTGTCATTCCGTTACATTGGTTACAATCCTTACCCTAGCCCCAATGAACCAATTAATATTAATTAACCATATTCCTAACCTAACCCCTTTCCCTAAAGCATAGCTTGTTTGATATTCATGTTCTATGTAAAATAAATATGGACTTGTTGTTTTCGGCTTGGGACTTATAATTATGGTAAAAAGGGGGCCTTTGGACTCGTAAAGACAATTTTCAAAATGAATCACTGTTATTAAAGTTGTTAATTCAATTTAAATTGAATTAAAGTATTTTATTAACATGTATTTTGATACACGTATAGTACTGTAGCGCATGAGCATGTAATGTAAATATATAAATATATTTAGTTTCTATGCTTTAAACCAGTCATTGCAATGTACGTATATTTCAAATACATTGGTGAAGTATGCTGTTCAATGAATGCCAGTTAACAGCAGAATGAATCATTTATGGTATACATAGATTTTTAAATTAAAAACTGTATGATATTAAGTATCTTTTTTAATAATTGTAGATCAGTATGATAAATTGAGCCCTTTTGGGATATATATCAGTGGATGCATTGATTGGTAGGTAAACATAAAATATTGGGAATTTATTTATTATACTTTTTACTATATCCCTAGAGATGTAGGCGCATTTGATAGCGTTGACAGATTTAACGCCGTGTTTGAGTCTAGTCTGTCTCTATTGTGGTTACGTTTGGCAAGTTACTTTACTAGTGCACTCACTCCACCCAGAGATTAATACGGTAACAAATCTTACGTCTTCCATTGCAATATTAGGTTTTCCTGCAATGGTTATTGTAACGTTTATTCAGTAAACATCAACATACTATATGAACATCGAACCCGATCATAATTAAGACATGGTAGATTTAGTTAACACTTATCGTTACATCCCCTTTCTCAAGATTTTTTTTTAAAATTTATGAATTTACAAACCAAGCATTTTCAAATGTAAATTTTACATAAAGCTTAATTCATCAAAGTCCCATAATAGTTTATATTGTCCAGAATTTGAATGTCAGAGTATTAAAATTAATTACTGGGTTGCAATAACATACAAACAAACTAAACTGTTATGCAACTACTTGTAGCAACATAGAAAACAAAATGACTAGATTTCTTTGGAAACCTGAGGTAGACAAGGTATTATTATGACCTTATCACTATCTACCTCTCCTACACAAAACACTCAACATTACACACGAAATCCTGATACTTCTGTGGAGGTTTGATTTCGCGGCCACTCCTTGTATGACGTTTGCCCGATAATTCAGATGTTGGATTTGGTAAAGGACATGTTTTGGCTGGTGTGATACTCTTGTCAACTATCGGTGTGTTCTGTGCTTGTAATGTTCTCTGTACTGGGGTTTCCACTCTGTCCATGTCTCTGTTAGTAGAAACACTAGTCTCCAAATTGTCTTTATTTACATCAGGGAACAAACTGGTGTTTCTGGGTAAGTCTTCCTTAGAAAACGGTTCCCTGCTAAGTCGTAGATGTTTTCGATTTCTCCTATATATGCGTCCATCTTCTGTACGAACTTCATAGGAGCGAATATCCACTTGATCTCTTACTTGTGCTTTTGTCCACGACTTCTCTCTCCCGAATGGACGAATTCGTACAGTGTCTCCCGCATGTAATTTCTGCATTTCCTTTGTGCCGCGGTTATAGTAGCTAGCTTCTTTTCCTTTCCTCTTGTACAGCTTCCTGGAGATCCCACTGGAATTATGAGTTTTCAACTGCTTTGAGGAAAGTGTGAGTCTAGTCCTGGTTCTCCTGCCAAACAGTCTTTCTGCAGCTGAAAATCCAATGGTCTCACTTGGTGTATTTCTCCAGTCCAAAAGTGCTAAGAAAGGATCTTTCTGGTCAAGGACACATTAACGCATTAGGGCCTTAGCAATCTTGACTGCGTTTTCTGCTTTCCCATTTGACTGAGGGTAACGAGGAGATGAGGTCCTGTGCTCGAACTCGTACTTTTCAGCAAAATCCTGAAATTCTCTACTGTTGAATGGTGGCCCATTATCCGATATAATAACATCCGGAATGCCATGACGCGCTATCTGAGCTTTCATCTTTGTAATGACTTCCTTGACAGTCTTTCCATGTAATCTGTCTATTTCGAAGAAATCTGAGAAATAGTCTGCACATATAAGGTAGTCATTTCCGTCAAACTCAAATAAGTCACAACCAACTTTTTCCCAGGCTCTCTTTGGGATATCATGTGAAATCATTGGTTCCTTTGGTTGGTCAGGCTGACATGAACTACAAATTTCACAACACTGTATATAATTCTCAATGTCATTGTTCATATTGGGCCAATACACTGTCTCTCGTGCCCTTCTTACGCATCCTTGTATTCCAATATGTGTTTCGTGAACCCTCTCAATAATGTCTCTGCGAACTCTATCAGGAATCACAACTCTCTCCCCTTTGAATACTAGGCCGTCTTGGATGACAAGTTCATCTCTGAATGGGAAGTAACACTGAACTTTATCTGGAAGTTCATCCTTGCAGTCTGGCCATCCCGACTTGATGACATGTTTCAACAACTTCATTGTTTCATCCTCCTCAGACGCTTCTTTTATTTTCATGATCTTTGCTTCGGATATTGATATGTAGCTCCTCTGATCAATATCGAATATGCTTGCTTTCTCCATATCTTCTTCTGATGCTGGTAGATAAGCTCTGCTTAGCGTATCTGCTACGTACATCTCTGCACCTTTCTTATAGACTATCTCGTAATCAAACTTCTGGAGTCGCAATAGCATCCTCTGAAGTCTCCTAGGTGCCATCACAAGACTCTTCCTTTGGATGATTTCAAGCGGCTTATGATCTGACTCTATCTTGACGTGACGACCATACGTGTAATTCTCAAAACGCTCGAGTCCAAAAACTACGGCCAGCAATTCTTTCTCAATTTGCGCATAATTGCACTCTGTCTGGGTCAATGCTCTCGAAGCATACACAACCGGATGTCCATCCTGCATCAAACAAGCCCCTAATCCATTCTGCGATGCATCACACTGTAGTATTGTCTCTTTATTTGGATCAAAGAAACTCAAGACTGGTGCTTCTGACAAAATCTTCTTAATAGTGCTGAAGGCATTTCCATGGACTTGCTCATCCCAATGAAAATAAGTGTCACTTTTCAACAAGTCCCGAAGCGTAGAAGTAACTTCTGAAAGATTGGGTACAAATCTCTGCACAAAATTGACCATTCCTAACAAACGCTGTACTGCTTGTCTGTCTGTAGGAGTAGGCATCTCTCTAATTGCTTGTACTTTACTTGGATCAGCACTCAGTCCCTGCTTTGAAATAACATGTCCAAGGTAAGACACTGATGTAAGTCCTAATTTCAGTTTGTCAAGGTTCAGTTTAATGTTCTTCTGCTTACATCGGTCCATCAACTCAATTAGCTTTCGATTATGGTCTCTAATCGCCTCTTCATCTGTGTCTCCACAACCGTAGACAAGTATATCATCGTGAATTGCTTTGGTTCCATTCAAACCCTCAAGTGCTTCATCCATCCTCCTCTGAAATTCTTCAGGTGCTGGTGCTATGCCAAAAGGCATCCTCAACCAACGGTAACGTCCCCAGGGTGTTCCAAATGTTGTTAGGAAACTACTGGTTTTGTCGAGCAGGACATGCCAAAATCCGTCCTTCGCGTCCACCACTGAGAAAATCCTGGCCTTTGTCAAATCTGGTAGGATGTCTTCTATTGTTGGAGTGGGGTAATGATTCCTCTGAAGTGCTACATTTAGGGGTTTCGGATCAATACAAAGTCTAATTGCCCCATTTGACTTCCTCGCTACAACCATGGATGATATCCAGTCAGTTGGAGTCGTTACTGGAGAGATAACTCCTAGATTCTGTAGCCGATCAAGTTCTTTCTTTAGATCCGACTTGAGCGATAGTGGCACTTTCCTGGTAGGTATCTTTGTTGGCTGCACAGTAGTGTCAATCCTGAGGTGTAACTCCCCTTCAAGTTTTCCAAGTCCATCAAATAATGTTGGATACTGTTGTTTCAAATGTTCTTTGGTAAGAGGCTCTGTAGTGTCACTACACTTTCCACCAATCTGTGCGACAAAGTTCTGCTCATTCACAGTGATAAGTTTCATCGATTGTATCGCCGATACTCCAAGAATAGGGTTAAGTTCTGTTCCTGACACTATCACAAATTCAACACTGTACCTTTTTCTGTTTCTAGGATTGCGAACAGTCAGCCTTCTTTTCCCCAATGGCTTCGTCTCACTCTTGTTGTACATCACTAATGTCATATTAGTTTCTGTCAGGTTCTCGTGGTCATTACACAGCTTCTTGTACAATGTCTCAGGTAGAATATTCACACTAGATCCACAATCCAACTGAAAATGTACTGTTTGGTCATTGATAAGCATCTGAGCTGTAATCTTCTTTTTCTTGTTGACATTGTGTACTTCTTCGACAGTGAGAACATATTCACATTCACTGGATGATGAATAGTCATTCACATCATGTACCGATTTCTTTGAATGTGGCCTTCTGCCAGGTCGGAACTTTTTCTGCTGCTTAGTGTTCCCTTGTTTACACACACGAGCAAAGTGATTCTTGCGTCCGCATGAAGAACACTCTTTGCCATAAGCCGGACAATCTGCTTTATCCTTACGGTGTCGTAAACCACAGTACTCACAGCTTACTTCTTGTTTGTCTTTAGGACCCTTCATCTGTTTATCTGACACTGGTTTAGTTTTCTTCCCAAACTTCACTTCTTCTATCGCTCGAAGTTGTGAACTTGACTTCTCACTAGCTCTACAAATGTCAACACAACGTTGTAAGTCTTAACCTTTCTCCTGTAACAGTTTCTTTCTTGTGTGATTGTCCCTAATCCCGAGTACGATCCTATCTCGAATCATTTCTTCTTGTAAAGCACCGAATCTACAGGTTTTCACAAGTGTGCGTAATGAAGCAACATAACTGTCAATAGTTTCATTTAACTCTTGTTCTCTTTTGTTGAACGTGTATCGTTCGTATATCACATTCGTCTGACCTATGCAGAAGTCTTCTAGTACTTGTAGTACTTTGATGATATCTTTACGATCTTCATCGTTGTTGAACTTGAGGCCATCGTTAACAGATAATGCTTCTGCACCTAAGCATGTTAATAAAGTTGCTACGCGCAATTCATTATTCTTATCTTTCAGTCCGGTTGCAATTTCATAGTTCTCCCATACCCGTTTAAAATGGCGCCAATTCGTAGCCAAGTTGCCTCGAATGTCCAGTTTAGCTGGAAACGGTATATTTGTCGGGACATACACTCTCTGCGGTGCCGCTGCAACACCATCTGCCTGATTTTCACCATCTCCGTTGCTCATGCCGAATAGGAGGGATAGCATTCACCAAAATCAATGGTGCACGTGTACTTATGACACCATGTAAGGTTTATTCAGTAAACATCAACATACTATATGAACATCGAACCCGATCATAATTAAGACATGGTAGATTTAGTTAACACTTATCGTTACAGTTATGGATGGAAGCAATAAAAAACCTAAAAGATTGCAGGGTACTTTTTGAAGACTTTGGAGAATGTTAAAGGTACATGTAATTCAGTGCAAAGATTTGGAAGAGTTGTTTTGTTAAATGAATATATTGAAGACAATATCTCATTTGATTTCTGGAGTTTAAGCAATATGACCTGTTTTCTGTAATTTTTTTTTTTGCGTTTTGCATCTGTTAATGTTGATGTTTATACATATTGTATACTGATTTGTAGGATTTCCACATATTATTCGAGGAGATGCAGGTATTTTTTTTAAAAACAATGTGAATTTTAAAACTCAATATGAAGCTGAGAATGCAAACATGAAACTCTGACATGTCAATCTAAGGGTTATGGGACTCCAGTGACTGTCAAGGCCTCTTGTTGTTTACATTTTCTGCTGTCTTTGCTTTGTCAGTTGCTACCGGTTTGTCAGTATATCACACGAATATGTGTGGTTTTAATTCAATATCAAAAGTATCAAAAGCTAATGAACCAATCAGATCCTTGTTTGAAGCAAAAAGATTTATATCAAGTTCCATTTCAGAACTTAAGTTCAGAACTGCTACATGCAGATTATCAGAGAAGACTTGGAAGAAGTGAAATTTGCCTGGAATAACCACAGAATCAGGAAACAAAAATCAGGTGATATTGTTCCTGGGATACCTGAGCTCCTTTATCATGTTCCTGAAATGTTAGGTCAGTTTTCTTGTTTTGATTCTGGAATCATTTACAAAGTGATCAAAATTTGGTTTGAAATACTTTTATAAGAGAAAAAAATTGCAATTATTTACCTATGTCCTATGAAACACATTGTTTAAAAACAACAAGGTCACAAATGATTTAATATATACAAAGTATTTTCCTATGAAAATGTAAGAATTTTTCCAAATGAGTTTTATATTGAAAACTGAAAAACATATTTATTTAATTGTGTATGATGTTTTATTTCAGGCAATCCACAGTGCCAAACTTATCTTCATTAAATCGATGTTAATGATGAGCGGTTTTATTTTCTGAAATCTCAGTGCTGCTTTCTTAATGTCTTGGATGATGACATTAAGGAAGCTTTTGGCATCCTCTCAGACTATTACCGTCTTTCAACAATATTAGAAGCCAGAACTATGTATATTGCTCTCAAAGATGTATTGGAACACCAGATATATCATAATTTTTTTTTTTTTGGGGGGGGGGGGGTATTTTATATCCTATTTTCATAATTCATGATATATTCTATAAATTCTGGGTTGTGCATGTTTAATTATGAACATCTGTTTGTACACATCAAGTACATGTACATCATCAGGAAACATATTATATGGGAATTGTAAAACATGTACAAATGAAAAAAATAAAAATGCATTGAATTCCAATTTATATTATCCAGTAGTTCTTTAAATGTGTCTTAATATTACTTTGGAGTTTAACCAGTGAATGCAAATTTAAAGAGTCCTGCAACTTACTTCTATGCCTCCAAGATAATAATTTCACAACTTGTTGACAATGTGACACTTCTGAAGGGTGCTTCAAAATTTATAATGTAAATACTATAAAGTAAAGCATTTCTAATGCTCAACCAAAATTTGAACATCGGTCGTTCAAGTTGTGAGATACAGAGCACACAATTCTTTGTTATGTAAATAACTCTCGAGTTATGTTTTTGTTTACATTTTGAGTTTTCAAGGTTAAGACCTAAAAGGAATCCAACAAATGCTAGAAACTACTTGTTTATGTTCAAAACTAATCAGGAGAAAGAAAAATCAGTTTGTAAAAGATCTCGTATCGCTATTTTGACCAAATGGGAACAAAAACATGACTGGAGCCTCGTTGATATGACAGAAAGATTTGAGTTCTGTATCTTGCTCATATCTGTTACTGACCCTCAAAGGTTGAATTATGATTAGAATGCATTTTAAAGCATTATTAAAAATGAAAGCAGAAATATCAAATTTGACCTTAAGCAAGACCATGCCGCTTGCCTTAGATGCTGAATTTTTTTAGAGGTCAAGCAGCCCTAAATGAAAATTCCTTCCGATTTTGTATCATCAGTCTGCTGTTGTATGCAAATTATGATTTTCCTTTAACAAGTTTTAACGATTTTTAGATAATTGAAATGTTGACTTAAGCCTTAGTCTGTGTCATGATCCCAGGGCCAGGTGTAATGGGATGCCTCCATATTTTGGATATTGTTCTAATCAAAATATATCAGAAGAATCAAGTATAATTTTATGAATCATTCCTTACCCATAATTGTTACCAAACGGTATATAACAATTAGTTTGTCTACAAATCTTTCGTATCACAAGTTCCAATACAGCTGGGGCTTTGATAATTTTGACTTTTCCAAAAATATTTTAAAGACTCTTTTTGGTGGTCCAATAGGTACAATCGGAAAATTCTTTAAAAATAAAAGCGTATTTTGATCGTGTACTTTTAACTTTTGTCCACATTAAAGTAGATTGAGTGAGAAATTCCCTTTGGGGCGATGGAGAACAAAAATAATAGTACATTGGTTATATCTGACCTTGATCATTTTTAATTAACAGTTCCTTCATCAAGATACCCACTTTTTACATTCAATTTGAGGATAAACAGTTCATCACTGATATAAAAATAAGATATAATAAAGAAGAAAATGAATATTGTGTTATTTCTTATGTTTATTAAATTGTACAGGATCATTCCAACCATTAATCCTTCCCAAATCCATGCATTGATAATATTTTCTGTTTTTTCATTCGCTCTATTAATGGTTGAAACAAGCTATATTGCTGTCTATGAAAAAAAAATCTCTGCTCATAATGATATCAAATGCTCAATAATGAAAAATGGTACTCTATACAAATGTGATGGGGAAAAGAATAAAAACTGCTACAAATTTATATTCTCTTGTTACATGAGAATATCCCCAAATCCAGTGAAAGTTTCTTCTGTGGCAAAATGCTAAAAAAAAAAGAGGGAAGAATAAATTTCCTCATGTAATTTCATTCAAATTTTTATCAATTCTTTTATGAGATTTAATTTATGTCTGTTTATGCAAAAGCAATTCTTGCCGCCAAGTCATGTGCCTCCTATTGGATAGTGGGTAGTGACATACTGCCTGGGCTTACAAATCTAGGTTTGTTGACTACTTCCAAAAACTAACATCCGGTTAAACCGTAGTGGTTGGCTACCATATGCCGCCAAAGCATGTTTCTTTTTGAATGAGAAAAACGAACATGAAGAAGAATAACAGTAGTATACAGGGACCTGAACTTTGTGATTTTTAAAAAAAGTGCGCCCTGTTTGATCCGATCTTTCGGAAGGTGTGATTCTTTAAGGGACAGTTCAGTACTGGGCACGTGCCTCCCTCGGTTGACCACTTCTTCTGAATCTTTTCCTCTCCATACTGGGTCTCCATTTTCTCGTTCGGAAAATTAAGTCAAGTACTTCTGACAATCTGATAAATATTTATTTATCACATCCTAATTTGATGGCAGTTAATGGTGACTGTAAATCCTCTTCATCATTATAACCTGCTGTTATAAGTGCAGCTTTCACTACAGAATCAAAATGCATAGATTGTAGAATATCAGACATGCTGACTTCCTTTTCTCTGAGTTAATGCAGTCCCTTGGATTCACGAGAAGTCGAGCTTCTTCTGTCATACGGGATGAAATGTAGTATAATCTTTTAAAGACATTTTCAAAAGAAATTGTTATGTGGGTAGGTCGTCCGGAATAGTTTGGACTCAGGAAAGTTGTGGTCGCAACTGGTTTGCATCTTCTTGAGTAGGCACATCATTATCGTCCGTAACCTGGTAATTTACTTTGCTCAGTTTAGTTCGGTGTCGGATGTGGTAGACAAGCATTTTCTCAACTGAAATAAACAGAAGTAGTTGTGTTCTTTGATCTTTTTTTTTCTGAAAGACGGGTACTATATTTTTTTTTAGAATAGGTAAAACGAACATTTAGGCCTTTGTGGAAAAGTTTTGTGGAATCAAAGTTTTACATAGAAATATATAGGAAAATCTTTGAAAATCTTCTTTTCAAGAACTATTGGTCCAGAAAAGCTGAAACTTATGTGAAAGCATCTTAGAGTAGTGTAGATATTAAATTGTTCAAAACATGACCCCCGGGGGAAGGGTGGGGCCACAAAGGGGAATCAAAGTTTTACATAGAAATATATTGGAAAAATCTTTGAGAATCTAAATTTCTCCTCAAGAACCACTGGGCCAGAAAAGCTGAAACTTATGTGGAAGCATCCTGGGGTAGTGTAGATTTCAAATTATGGTTAGTGGGGTAGGTTGGGGTCACAATATGTATTACAAGGGGGAATCTAGTAAAGGACAGAATGGTCAAAGCTTCTCAGTTGAGCGATGTGGCCCATGGGCCTATTGTTGAATTTTGAGGGCATTTTTTTTCAAATTGATTTGAAGGCATATTTAGGACACTTTAAGGCCTATGATCATCCAACTTTGTCAGTTGATGCATCTTGGGTCCTTGAACATAGTCAACTTAAAAGTACGTCACTGTGACTTACTTTTTGAACTTCGTGACTTATCCTTTTTAAAAAATTTCATCCCATTATTTCAGACACTGAGAGGGTTATAATCATTAAGTAAAAGTAGATCACTGTGACCTACTTTTAGCATTTTGCAGGCATTTGTTTTGTTTTCAAATGGTTTAAAAGGCACATTTTGATTACCTTCAGACCAACAATCATTAAACTTGGTCAGCTGTTGCATCTTGGGAAATTTCGATGATAATGTATGTCACTGTGACATACTTTCGACATTTTATGGCTATATTTCAGTATCTTAGGTATTTATTGCTTAGAATCATCAAACTGTGTGAGTTGATGCATCTTATGTTTTCGGAGAGTGACGACCAAAAATTTGGTCACGGTGACTTACATGTACTTTCAATATTTTATGGCTATATTTGCGTATCTCCAGTACTTATCGGCTTAGAATCAGCAAACTTTGTCAGTTCATGTATCTTGGGTTTCGGAGAATGTCTACCAAAAAGGAGGTCACGGTGACCTACTTTTGACATTAAATGGCTATATTTATGTATTTCTGGTACTTATCGGTTTAGAATCATTAAACTTTGTAAGTTTATGCCTCTTGGGTTTTCAGAGAATGTCAACCAAAAAATAGGTCACAGTGACCTACTTTTGAATATCTCAGGTATTTATTGGCTTAGAATTATTAAACTTGGTCGTTCAGCAGATGCATCTTGGACCTCTGGTAAATGTCAACCAAAATGTAGGTCAGGATGACCTACTTTTGACATCTAATGGATATATTCAAGTATCTCTCCCGTACTTATCGGCTTAGAATCATCAAACTTTTTATCAGTGTATGCATCTTGGGTTTTCAGAGAATGTTGACCAAAAAGTAGGTCATGATGACCTACTTTTGACATTTTATGGCTATATTTAAGTATATATGGTATTTATTGGCTTAGAATCATCAAACTTTGTTAGTTTATGCCTCTTGGGTTTTCAAAGAATGTTGAACAAAAAAGTAGGTCACTGTGACCTACTTTTGAATATCTCAGATATTTATTGGCTTAGAATCATCAAACTTTGTCAGTTGATGCATCTTGAATTTTCCATGAATGTAGACCAAAAAGTAGGTCAATGTGACATACTTTTGAATATCTCAAATACATATTGGCTTAGAACCTTCAATATTAGCTTGTCTATTAAAGCGTCTTAAGTCCACAGAAAACTTCGGTCTTAGTCACGTTTTTTTTTATAGCTTTATTTAAATATCATCAGTCCTAATTGGCTAAGTATTCTTGTATTTCACATATGTATTCCTAGTGGCAAACCATTTCATTAGACACCAACACCCTTGACCTTTTGACCTTGGAGATTTACGTTCTTATGAAAAAAACTAGTGTCGGCATATCGGACGAATTTTATGAACCGGTCACTCGCTTAATCTTTTGATCGAGTACAGGGTTACTCGGAAGATTTTATGTTATAGTTCCGTATTTATTATCAATTTCACCCTTTTACTCATTGGTATAAATAAACAACAAATGTAAGATATATGAACTTTATTTACAAATACAAACCAAAAAAAAAAACAACACATACAGACATTATCTTCAAAGAATTTTGATTTTAAATGTCACTCGAAACGGGGAATTTGTTGTTGGTTAAGAAAATAATTATATCAACATATGAAGAATATATGTATAGGCCTTTCAATTGCCGCTAGGGTTCGAGATTATGAACGATTACTCGCAGAGAGAACCTGTGTAGAACTTGTGCATGTGTATGTGACATCGATAGGTATGTCCATTTAATGCGTTTATAAAAGAATTCTTCACTTCTTTGGCAATTTACAGTTTTAATGTGCAATGCATAATGTTAATTTAATTTTCATTTTGTCAGATAAGTTAATACATTCTTCATGAGCGAAAATTTGACTTAAAATGTACATCAGACTAGGTCCGCTTTCAATATTTATCCTGATATTTCTTTTTTCTACTCGTTGGTTCTCCTTCGTGCTTTGTGTAAACAAAATCACAAAAACAAACTGCATTTAATCGTTTTATTATATATTGCAAAAGAAGACGCGAAATTTCGCGAAAAATAAAAAAAACGACATTGCATTATTTTGTTAATAACAATCGTAAAAAAGAGTTATCGTTCTTGAGTATAGTCCACTTTACTTTGAGACAATACTTGTTTTATTTCAGAAATGATGGACAGATATGTATGTCTTACATCTCCTCATTTCGACACTCCTTTACGTGTACACATACCATCTTTTTATGAAAATGCTAACAACAGTCAATTTAACATCTGTACCAATGCCAAGGATGCTTTATTACAAAGATACATTTATAATAATGAAGAACTAAACAGAGAGGAAATTGAGTGCAAATGTGAAGTTTGTGTAGTGCATGCTAGCCATGCTGGTACTTGTAAAAGTCCGGAAGTCATAAATCCATCTGATATTGACAGTAGCAAAACTTCTACATTGTCAGAAAGTGAAACTCTTGGTAGTGTCGTCTCCACAATAGCTCCCTCCTCTGTTGATAGTGATGCCACCATTGATCCAGAATTGTCCTCATGTGATCTTTCTTATGATGAAAATGATAACTGTTTTGAGAAACACTCAGATTTAAATGTATATGTAAATAAATACGAGTCCACAGACACACCATCATGTTCATCTAAAGCATCTGTCAGCATTTTAAAACGGAAAAATAAATGTTGATAATAAATTCATTAAAAAAAATAAAGTTTCTTGGTTTCTTTCAATGAAACATGTACAGCTATCAAAAATTTATTTTAATCATGTAGATATGTTATGCTTTACTTAAGATATAGAGGAGAAACGGCATGAAAATACATTGCCCTAGAAAAATGATATAACATGTATAGAGCTTTGTAAAGATACACTGATCAACATTTAGGCCAACACATTATCTTTAAAACCAATATCAAATTTATACCTAATGATAAATGTAAAATATGTGTCTTACAATTTTTTTATTCATATTAAATATTGATTTTTTAAAATAATATTAGTATCAATCCCTTCTGATCAATCCCCCCTGAATTTTATAAAATACATGTACATGACTGTATGGATGCATATCAAAAACATATTATTCTATATGAAACAAAAATATCATGTATTACTTAAAATGTCTTTCAACTTTGTCTACTAATTTAAAAAAAAATTATAGGATCTCGCATGGTTTGTAGTTGGATATGATTTTTATCCAACAAGTTGTGTGTTTTGTATCCCCGAGCCTTGGCGAGGGGATAGAAAACACACAACGAGTCAGATAAAAATTATGTCCAACTACAAACCATGTGAAATTCTTTTTATCCCATATTTTACATTTAGTTTTATACACCACAATCAATGTTTTACACTGTTTTATACAGGAATTCACTTTATTTTACTTCATTACACAACCCAAGGCCTATTTTGATTTCATAACTGTGGGATACGAAAACGGTATCACAAGCTTTATCAACGGGATACAGAAGTAAACATGGAATGCAATAGTTTATCTCATACTATGAAAATGTATCTTACACAAAGTTACAAATGCTTGCATATCATTTTGGAAATTTATTATTTTCCAAAAAGACAACTTTATAAAGAAAAAAAAAGTCTGTTAAACCATAATATCTATGCACCATTCTGCTAAGCTAATACATGCAATTATGCACTTGCAACCACCTGTTATATTATGGCATTGCACTTATTTTTTGTTTAAATTTGAATCATAATTGTTTTCCAATATGGAAAAAACTAAAATAAGTGCAAAGTTTTTGACTGATAACAGTTACTTAACATTTAATGAAAGTGTAGTGTCAGCGAATCAGTTTACATATGACTTACTTTGTAGTCTACCGGATATTTCCGGGTTTGCGGTTTCGTTTTGTGTATTAGATTTAAGTTCTCCATGCTGGCGCTTGATGCAGCGCATGTCTGCAGCTACTACTTAAATATTTTGTATTTGTCCATCCTGCCAAGAGCACATTGTAAGTTTATATTTTTGCAAATGTTTGATATGATTATAGTATGTGATTTTTCTTAAATGTCGGCATAGGTCTCATACATTGAATTTGTGTATTTTCTAGTTATTTCTAAAAATAGCAGATACCGCCAAATTTGTAGTGTACGATTTGCATTGATATATTTGCATAGTTTGCTCAATGAGATATTGTGAGATATTGCGAGATATAATGAGATATTATTACTATGAATTTGAGTGGAATTTAGTCGAAATCTATTCCTGTAATTTTCAAAATGTATGTAAATCAGATTAATGGCAATTTATTGGTAATCTAGTCAGTATGATTGTTGTGTGTATGATTGTCTGTTATTTGATTACATTTTAAGTACAAATTCATTTTTGTATGTTTCAGCCTTTCACCACGTTCTTCAATAACCTTGAAATACAGTTTGATTGGATGGTTTATCTGCTTATACGCAGTGACAGTGAAAGGAATGCGAGCAGCCTACTCTGGACATGCCATACAGATACATGAACTCTGTTCCTGTGACCCCTGAGGATGGGGACGTTGGTCTCAAGAGACAGTTGAACACTGGTATGAACACTGGATCATCTAAGAGACACAGTTTAGAGGCGGCAAAGGTGCGTCTAGATTTTGTCTAAAAGGAAAATGAACTTAAACAAGTGGCACTTGATATCCAAAAATAAATGTACGAGTTATTGGCGAGAAAGCAGGTTGCAGAGGCAGAGCTAATCATGGAGGAGGAAGACCATAGGTCGGACATATCTGAATTTGACAATCTGAGTGTCGTAGATGATTTCGTTCGTGATATTGATCCACCACCCTCGCCATTGAATATGTTAGCGTCGGAGCTCGAACCTCAGAGACAGAACCAATGGGAACAAGCCTTTCCATCATGCCCACCTACCGTGGCCACTGCAGCTGTTCCCATGTACATCCCGTCCCGTTTGCAGGTGCTCCTGTGACTCCTGGCCTTCCAGCCTATGTACCTACAGCAAGGGAACCGCCTGCGAGGACAGATTCTGTGACCCCTGGCTTTCCAACCTATATTCCTACAGGAAGGGAACCGCCTGCATGGACAGATTCTGTGACCCCTGGCTTTCCAACCTATATACCTTCAGGAAGGGATTCGCCTGCATGGACAGATCCTGTGACCCCTGGCTTTCCAACCTATATACCCATAGCAAAGGAACCGCCTGCAAGGACAGATCCTGTGACCCCTGGCTTTCCAGCCTACATACCCACAGCAAAGGAACCGCCTGCTCCCCCTGCAGGGACAGAATCACAACCCTTGTTCACAGACTTTGCTAGATTCTGGTTCAAGAAAGACCTCGCAACCAAGATAGACTTGTTTGATGACAAGCAAGAACATTTTTTGTCGTGGAAGACCAGCTTCCTGCGAGTTATGAGTGAACTTTCCGTGACCCCAAATGAGGAACTTGATTTACTGGTTAAGTACTTAGGACCAAGTTCAAGTGTCGAAGCGAGGAACATTGATAGTTCGTCCTTCGTTGTCGAAGATGACCATAATAACATCTCATCTGTTAGGTTTTGTCGTGAATGCGAAGATGGCTGGTGTGACCAATCTTTGCATGGAACGTCCTTCCACAAACTGGGCATGAAGGTCCTAGTGGAGTATCGACAGAGGCTGCTCTCTCCTTTCTCTTTGTGCGTTTTTGCTCAGCCAATTGCTTCATATCTTTTTGGTACTGGTTTGCCCCCATCATCACGCTTGAGCGCCAGGCACTGCGATCGAGCGCTAGGTTTTCCCATTTTGTAGGTTCTATATGGAACAGCTTCATGGACACTTTTAGGGAATCTTTGTATTTTTTTTTCTGTCCACCCCTGGAGCGTGTACCATTTACTAACTCGCCATATAGGAGCTGCTTCGGGATGCGCGAGTTGTCCATTCTACGAACATGTCCAGCCCATCGGAGTTGACTCGAACGTAGCATGGTATCGATGCTGTACATATTTGCCCGGTTTAGAACCTCTGTGTCCGGGATCCTGTCTTGCCACTTAATGCCCAATATTTTCCGGAGACAAACTGTATGGAAATGGTTTAGTTTCCTGGTGTGTCTTGAGTACACCGTCCAAGTCTCACAAGCATAAAGTAAAGTTGTCAGTACAACTGCTCTGTACACACTCACCATTTTTGTTGTGGTAATGCTTCGTCGGCCCCATACTGCTTTGTTTAGGCGACCAAAGGCAGAGCTTGCTTTGGCTATGCGTGAGTTAACTTCATCATCTATATGGACATTTCTGGATAGTGTGCAACCAAGATATGTAAACTTTTCCACAGGTTTGAGGCGCTCAGATTTGATGTAGATGTTAGGCTCAGTATAAGAGAGGTTTGGTGCTGGCTGGAACATAACTTCAGTTTTCTTAGTGCTTATTGTCAGACCAAAGTTGTCACAAGCATCCGAAAACCTGTTCAGGCTTGCTTGCATGTCAGCCTCTGTAGATGCATTTAGGGCACAATGTAAGATATTATTCACGGGACTCGAAGTGCTGTTCGCCCCAGTCAGATTACTTCCATCGTCTTTGGTAAATTTACATACCATTTGAACATAAGTTTGAGATAAATCCAGATAGTGATCTCCTTGTCCTTTGATTTCAAATTCGATGGGAGCGGTGTCGGAATCTAAAGTACTGGAAATGGGGTAATATTCTTCCCATTTCGAGTCTTCTAAAGCAATATTAGTCGGAGGGACTTCAAACAATTGTAAATTGTTCATCCCACACGCACAGGAATCGGGTTGTAACATGATGTGTCTACTAGGATTCAGTTTTCACAAATGAACCTTCTGTTCACTGGACTGGCCTATTTATACTCTCTCTCTCTCAGTCAAACACATCTAAAGGACGTTTTCTTTTAGGAATTCCTCCTCCTTGTTTTTTCTTTTTTCTCTTAGGACCTCCTCGGGCTAACATAGGGGTCTTTTTTCTTCTGTTGTTAGTACCTCCTAGATTCATTCTTTGTTTCACCATTCCCGAAGTATTTTTTAGAGCTTGTACTCCGTGAGTTTTGACTGCGTCTTTTAAAGATCTCTTATTTTCTAATACGTCTAATCCCGTTCTAGCAGCAGCAGTCAAGGCGTGTTTAGCTCCCGTTTTCAGTAAATCAGTAAAAAATCCTCGGCCTCTCTGTCGTCTTCTTTTTCTTCTTGTTATTTTAATCACCATTCCCGATCCCCTCTGTTTTTTCATTCTTTTTCTTCTTCTTTTGTTAGTACCTCCTAGATTCATTCTTTGTTTCACCATTCCCGAAGTATTTTTTAGAGCTTGTACTCCGTGAGTTTTGACTGCGTCTTTTAAAGATCTCTTATTTTCTAATACGTCTAATCCCGTTCTAGCAGCAGCCGTCAAGGCGTGTTTAGCTCCGGTTTTCAGTAAATCAGTAAAAAATCCTTCCCCTCTTTGATAGTTTGGGGGTGGATAATAGGCTGGTGGTGGTGGTGGTGGGGCTTGCTGTTGACCCAATAATCCTCCTACTAGATTGCTGACTAAAGGACCTGCTACTTTAAATAGGGATCCTAAAAAACCGTGTCCTTTTTGACGTAATAACCCTTTATGATAGACAAACTGTCCGTGTCCTCTTTGTCTCAGTAATACGGGATGATACTGCATGGTTCATATCTCTTGTTCAACTGACCTTTCTGTCCTCGGGGGACTTCCTTTTATACCCTTTACGGCTGAATACAATACAGACAGCAGACCAGACAAGCCACCACACCCAATAAGATGGAACACAATAACGGTACACTCATCTCAGTATACTTTTCTGAAATGAAGTTTCACCACTGATTTGCCACTTACAAAGGGCATGGGTTGTCCTAAAGGAGTCATGATGTGAATCTCAATGGTATCGAAATGTTTTTTACTTAGTTTCAAATATTCCGCTCGAATGGGTTCCCATTTGGCTTGTTTTGAATCCTCCAAATGAAATGTACAAGGCACCACTCTTAATAATTTCAAGGCATTGGAGCCTACTGTCTGGGATTGAATCAAGTCACAATAGACATACATGGACTTCAGATTTTCATATAAATCCACAGTATTGTTTCCCAAGTAACTAATGTTGATCCATTTGGTCATGTTTTCTGTATCGTTCTGAAGAATGACTTGATATATTTTTGAGGTATTTTACACTCTTACATTTCTCTTCATTAAAAAAAAGGGGGGGTTATTATCCATACTTCAGGTGCCCATGTGTTGTTTAACGCCACTTTGAGAATGTTTAAGTCATATGGAGACGCCACCACTTGCCGGCGGAGAGTTACAATACTTGTCCTATGCTCGGCACTTAAAGCCATTGAGTAGTGAAGGATCTTTTTTGTGCTAGCACCTATTGCGGTGTCCCACTTTGGGATACGCACTAGCAACGTATAAGGATCGACTCCTTACTCGGCGGCTCTAGAGCAGACACTCTAACCAAGGGCGACCTCGGTAGTTTGAAACGCAGCATTGTTAAGGCTTGAATAAAGGGGCGGGGCCTAATTTATACGGGAAAAGTATACTATGACGTCACACAAAAATATGACATTTATGTAGTTCTCATAATACGTGTAAATGAAATAATTTGCAACGCTGAACAGTATTAGCATTATAAACAACATTATAACTTATCAATGCATTAAAAAAATTGCTAGTTAAATCCCTTGTAGCTGGTTAAAAACTAAGCACCCATTGCAATGAACTTGTAAACATGACGTCATACTGGTAAAAATGACGTACTTCGTGTGCTGTAGGAGGCAAATTGAGAAATTGTTTATCAATGAAAAATGTGTTTTATTATTAAACGGAATATTGTTTACAGATTTTAAATAGTTGATTAATACCAAGGTATAGCCTTTGTTTAGTGCGATTGTTAATTAACTAAAAAGAGAATGTATTTTATTAATTATGTCGTGTTTTATGTACAGGTTACGTATATTTTACATCGAGGTGTCCCATAAAATCGTACTTTCGCAAGGGCATACACTGCATAGATCTGAACCATTTTTTAAATATAGATAAAGGATATAATCCTTACCTTGAAAAGTGCTGCTGCTTTCTTTAAATCGAGGCCGTGATTTTATAAGTACAGAAAATATTTGGTAAAATTCTAACATATTTCGACATCGGCCTATTTACTTAAACATTTAAGTATTAAAACACGAATTCTATTCAAAGCAGCAGCCCTTTTACAAAGTACACAGAAGCAATTAATAGCTTGAATTTTTAATTTCAATTAGGGTATGCCCTTGTGATACTGGAATAGACCCTTTCAAGGTTATTAGCCGCCATCTTGGATTGGGGGCATCACGCGACATATCGTAGCTAACGTAAACAATGGCAGCTGATGCAGAAGCACCGCATCAATATTCGTCTAGCGATCTCTTCACAGTCATTGTCATTTGAAACTGAATGTATACGTATTGTAAGCAACATATTTTATTCTGAAAAAGAACATTTTCTTTAATAATAAGTGTTTATTTACCTTAAATGAACTGCAATATTACAACATGCATCATGTAAAACGTGCGGAGATGGAGTGTTTATGTTACGCTACTATCTATCATCTCTTACAATTTAAGCATAAAATATTTGTGAAAATCAAAACAAAAGAAGGTTTAAGCATAAAAACACTCATTTACATTTTATTTTTTACTTTGATTATTTTTAGCTCACCTGAGCCGAAGGCTCAAGTGAGCTTTTCTGATCACATTGTGTCCGTCGTCCGTCCGTCCGTCTGTCCGTCCGTAAACTTTTCACATTTTCGACTTTTTCTCAAGAACCACTGGGCCAATTTTGACCAAACTTGGTACAAAGCATGCTTGGGTGAAGGGGAATTAAAATTGTTAAAATGAAGGGACAAATCCCCTCGCAAGGGGAGATAATCAAGAAAATACAAAAATAGGGTAGGGTCATTAAAAAATCTTCTTCTCAAGAACCACTGGGCCAGAAAAGCTGAAACTTATTTGGAAGCATCCTGGGGTAGTGTAGATGATAAATTGTTAAAATCATGACCCCCGGGGATTGGGCGGGGCCACAATGGGGAATCAAATTTTTACATAGAAATATATAGGAAAAATCTTTGAAAATCTTCTTCTCTAGATCCACTGTGCCAGAAAAGCTGAAACTTATGTGAAAGCATCCTTATGTAGTGTAGATTCTAAATTGTTAAAATCATGACCCCCGAGGATTGGGCGGGGCCACAATGGGGAATCCAAGTTTTACATAGAAATATATAGGAAAAATCTTTGAAAATCTTCTTCTCAAGATCCACTGGGCCAGAAAAGCTGAAACTTATGTGAAAGCATCTTTATGTGGTGTAGATTCTAAATTGTTAAAATCATGACCCCCGGGGATAGGGCGGGGCCACAATGGGGAATCCAAGTTTTACATAGAAATATATAGGAGAAATCTTTGAAAATCTTTTTCTCAAGAACCACTGGTCCAGAAAAGCTGAAACTTATGTGGAAGCAATCTTGGGTAGTGTAGATGATAAATTGTTAAAATCATGACCCCTGGGGAAAGGGCGGGGCCACAATAGGGAGTCAAAGTTTTACATAGAAATATATAGGAAAAATCTTTGAAAATCTTCTTCTCAAGATCCACTGGGCCAGAAAAACTGAAACTTATGTGAAAGCATCCTTGGGTAGTGTAGATGATAAATTGTTAAAATCATGACCCCCAGGGATTGGGCGGGGCCACAATGGGGAATCAAAGTTTTAGATAGAAATATATAGGAAAAATCTTTGAAAATCTTCTTCTCAAGATCCACTGGGCCAGAAAAACTGAAACTTATGTGAAAGCATCCTTGGGTAGTGTAGATGATAAATTGTTAAAATCATGACCCCCAGGGATTGGGCGGGGCCACAATGGGGAATCAAAGTTTTAGATAGAAATATATAGGAAAAATCTTTGAAAATCTTCTTCTCAAGATCCACTGGGCCAGAAAAACTGAAACTTATGTGAAAGCATCCTTGGGTAGTGTAGATTCTAAATTGTTAAAATCATGACCCCCGGGGATTGGGCAGGGCCACAATGGGGAATCGAATTTTTACATAGAAATGTATAGGAAAAATCTTTGAAAATCTTCTTCTCAAGAATCACTGGTCCAGAAAGGCTGAAACTTATGTGAAAGCATCCTTGGGTAGTGTAGATTCCAAATTGTTAAAATCATGACCCCCGGGGATTGGGCGGGGCCACAATGGGGAATCAAAGTTTTAGATAGAAATATATAGGAAAAATCTTTGAAAATCTTCTTCTCAAGATCCACTGGGCCAGAAAAACTGAAACTTATGTGAAAGCATCCTTGGGTAGTGTAGATTCTAAATTGTTAAAATCATGACCCCCGGGGATTGGGCAGGGCCACAATGGGGAATCGAATTTTTACATAGAAATGTATAGGAAAAATCTTTGAAAATCTTCTTCTCAAGAATCACTGGTCCAGAAAGGCTGAAACTTATGTGAAAGCATCCTTGGGTAGTGTAGATTCCAAATTGTTAAAATCATGACCCCCGGGGATTGGGCGGGGCCACAATGGGGAATCCAAGTTTTACATAGAAATATAGAGGAAAAATCTTTGAAAATCTTCTCAAGAACCACTGGGCCAGAAAAGCTGAAACTTATGTGAAAGCATCCTTGGGTAGTGTAGATTCTAAATTGTACAAATCATGACCCCCAGGGATTGGGCTGGGCCACAATGGGGAATCAAAGTTTTACATAGAAATATATAGGAAAAATCTTTATAAATAAATCTTCTTCTCAAGAACCACTGGTCCAGAAAAGCTGAAACTTATGTGGAGGCATCCTTGGGTAGTGTAGATTTCAAATTGTCTAAATTATGATCAGTGGGTAGGGTGGGGTCACAATATGTATTATAAGGGGGAAATCTAGTAAAGAACAGAATGGTCAAAGCTTCTCAGGTGAGCGATGTGGCCCATGGGCCTCTTGTTTTAAAAATTAATTTCTTTTATATCTATACCACTAACGCGGGCGGATCCAACTGAGAATATTGAGAAGTATTGAATGAATAAAAGCTCATAAACATCTGTAAATAGACCAATATACTTAAAAAATAATATTTATTTTAATATAATGTTTTAGATATTTTATTGAGACAACTTTAAATATATGTTTTAATTAATTAAATATTAACTTTGTGTAATATTATAGAATGATTTAAAAATATGTTGCATACATGTGACTATCAATATCAAAATTGCAACTTCAAAGTAAATAATTATACAAATTTATTTAAACAGTAATTTTTAAAAAATAATTTTAATCATACAAAAAAAATTGTCTGTGTCATGTGCACTGTGTGTGTAAAATTCTGCTTAACTTTTAAAATTATTAAAATAAGGTTAACAATGCTATTTACAATTTTTGGGACATATAAAGCTATACAAGATTTAGACTGTGTATTGACATTGAAAGTACTTCAACAGTTATAGCTTCTGACGAGTGATGCAAAGTCTCTGATTCAATACCTGGTTATCTTATAATTAATTTCATCATTAACATTTATTAAAACATAAAAAAAAATTTAGTTTACCAGATATGATACAAGAATCTAAATACATGTACACATGTACATGTATTGAAGACCTTTCCTTTGTTTAGGACTTCATTTTGTTGATATGATATTTCATCCATCACTTGTGTATATTTTTTTTTTGTAATAATACAATCCAACTTCCCTGTTTCTATTTCATGCACATCTAACAAGAAGTCTGTGAGCCAATGCTCACAATCAAACCCCTGCTCTGATGTGAATATACAATATTATATCAATAAACTGAAGTTACAGTTACAGGCAGATGCACAGACCAATAGGAAGTTGACATCCGATTCATAGAAAAATGAAATCCCACCAAAAGGCATGCCTCAGCAAAGAGTGTGCTAAACTTTCAAGCATCTGTGATGAGTAGTTGCTGAGAAAACTGCAACCAAAAATTTGTTTTGGACAGACAGACGGACTGGCACACACGAGTAAAACTGTATTCCCTCTCTCCTTTGGATGGGGTATAAAAATAGAATTTATACATCCTATGTTTATTTTCATTACTTATACATACACTGTATATGAAATCTCAGTGATTGTATAGCTGCGGAAATATACAATTCAATTGAGAGAAAGGTCTCAGAAGTACTGTAGACAAAATATCTGGCTTATATTCCTCATGAAAAAATTTAAGCAGGTATCCTACTCTTTCTTAAGCATATTCATTTTGAATATAGTCAAACTACTTTTATGATTGAAGAAAAAAAACCAAGGAAAAATAACATAGTATCTTTATCAATCAGTCCGACAATAAGTGAAAAATTTGCATTCAGCAGAAAACAAGGAATTCCTCAATATTCTTTTTGTATGATCATTGTACAACAATCCCCTACTCTCCCCCTCCCCTAAAAAACTGTGTGTATGAAAAAAAATTACAAATTTAGTGAAATTAGATTCTTTGATTCACTCATCAATGGATCACTGTATAATGTTTAGCAATTTATGAAGCAGACATGAAAGAAACCATATGTGGATTGTGGTGTTACCGTGTACCCCTCAATAATTAAATCCAATGGATACAATATATACACATCACACAGTACAATAAGCTTATCTATACAGTCAGATGTCGTGTCCCCCCACTAATTAATATGAACATTGATTTTGTTTGTCAAAACATTAGTTTTCAGTTGATCCCGGCCCTCTTCCTGCATCACCCTGAAATTTCTTCAACAGACCTGGCAGCTAGATGTAGGGCTCAATTTTCAAATGTGGGTAAATCACATTCATATTTAAAGCACATGACATTCCAAGGATCACGTGCTAAAGAGAGTCAAGTATTCTCAATTGAAAACAATTTTACATACATGTACAAATTTATTATGATTATTACATGAATTTTTACAAGCTGAAATAAAAATACAAGTTTTAATATCATGTCATTTTTTTTTCTTTCCCTTTAAATAGCTCTTATTGTAACAACTTTGAAAAAAAACATACATTTGATTTTTCTGAGTATACATCTAAATATATGCAAAGACATTGCATATAATAAAGTAAGTACGATAGGTATTTACATTGTATTTCAAATAGTTGTAATATAACATGTAAAACGTGTTCAAGAAATATGTCAGTATGCAAACATCTTGGTCAAATTGGTAAAATTAAAATATCCATGGCAATTTAAACTTTAATATTTAGTTGAAGCTAAGGCCATTTCAAGTTTTTTCTCTGTTTAGTGTCCACCCATCTTTC
Source organism: Saccostrea glomerata (assembly GCA_003671525.1). Lineage (NCBI taxonomy): Eukaryota > Metazoa > Mollusca > Bivalvia > Ostreida > Ostreidae > Saccostrea > Saccostrea glomerata. The sequence continues at coordinate 255,674 of PRKT01000326.1, forward strand.
AAAAACCTAGCTACCTATTCGCTAAAAACACACAGGTACAAAAAACAATAATAAAACACATATTTTATAGTAATATAAATGACATAATTCAAAAGATATGATTTCATTTCTCTATTTTTCATAAAGAAAGTTATTTTCTTCAGCAAAATCAAGGTATTAAATACTAAAACTATTCCAATAATGAAATACATGTATATACAAATATTCAGAGATATTGCTGGAAATCAAAAATTTTGACCTGAATAATCAATTTTCGAAATCCTAATTCTGTTTGTTTTTTTCTGACATGGGGTGTCAAAAACCACAGCACACACAGACACTAAACATAAAAAAATTGGAATGGCCTAATCAGTATTAATAAGTGTACTTTATCTTTCAACAAAAATATGTACATGAGCGTTATTCTAAAGTTCATAAAAAAATGTCCTAGCAAATTCAAAAGGACAATGTAAAGCCCTCTCTCTTTCAGTTTCTATCACAAAATAGACTGTATATGATTTCTCTACATTTAATCAAGATGAGATAAAATCCATGCATGGATATCGTGACTTTTGATTATTGTTATCCCATACGAGTCCAACAGCTACATGGTAGGGCTGCCGCAGTCTGGATTTGAATTGAGGATTCTTCAAAATCTGTAATAAGGAGATTATACATTTTAAAGGAGTAGGACCAATATTCTTCAGAGTTTAATATCTATGATTTTATCAGATAGAAATCTGTTTTAACAGAAATAGCACAGAAACTATCATTTATGATAATTAAGTATAATTTTATAAAATGATTATAATAATAAATATAAAGGCATTTTGAATCTACAAGTGGTTTCAAATCATTAGAAATAGCCTTGATTTATTAAACAGTTTCAAAAACCTGCAGCACATTTCACACATTTCTCGACATCTTTCTCAAGATGAGTCATTCAATTATTCAACATAACTGCATTTCAAAGCAAAAATTGCAATAAAGCTAAACAACTTGATCTCCTTTAAATTTGAAATATGTAGAGTTAAAACTTACTTGAGGCATATACTGTTTATATTGCCATGCAGTGTTGAAAGAGCACTCTTCTGAAAAAATAGATAGGTACATGTAAGCATGTATAATTAAAAAAATTTGATAATTTCCTGACGAAATATCTTTGATAATTTTATAAATCATTGCTGTTAAGTAAGATTCATATATTGTAAATATTCATTTCTTAAAACTAAATATTTACAAAATAAAGATTTGCTTTGCAAATTTGAAGAAGAACTTAGCATATTACGAATTAATTATGTTTGTAATTTGGTGGTATTATGTCACAATGCTACTATATTTATCTACTTTTTGATCCAATTTTATGGGCTTTTTATAACAGATGGAACAAAAAATGCATCATTTTTATTTTCAAACCTTTAAATTCCTTATTTTAATTTGAATACATGTATTTACACAGGGATTCACTTTAATTTAAAAACTAATTTGTTTAAAATTCAAATAACATGGTTTGAAAGCACAATGACATGTACGTCCTGCTACTTACTTCATGTACTTACTTCGGCCTGTCGTTCTATGAGGAACATAGGCCATTGACGACAGTCCTCCAACGAACTCAATTTGGAGCTGCTTTAGCTGCATCCTGCCTTGTCATATCCAGCGTTTTTAACTCTGACTCCGACTCAAGCCTTCAGGTGTTTCTAGGACATCCTCTCTTCTACAATAATATTAAATTGTGTAAAACTGCACAATTTTGCTTCATATGCATGCACCATGGATATTTTTTCTGGAATAACTATACATGAATCAATATTAAAATTTTTTTGGTTTCCTTTTATTTCTTTTTTTTTTATTTATTTTATTTCTCCTTGTTTAATTGACTGAACACGAATTTGAGGATAGTCATACCTTATTTTATGCATGTAAAATATTTGCTATATTTATGTAAGTGTATTTTAAAATATATATAAATTTCACTCAATTTTAAATTTTTCTGCAAATAGCTATAGCAATATTCTTAATTACAATAAAAGTATTCAAAATTGCAGTGATGAAAAAAAATATTTTCATGGGGAAAAATACTTTTTTCAAGGTGTCTTTATATCTTTCATATTTCTTGACACCCTTGTACATGCAAGAGTTTCTGTATAAATAATGTCAATACTATACCATGAATTACTAGTATATAGTAAAGTACAGTGAATGTGTAATGAATCAATGACACTTAATTTATATGTATAACATACAAAATATAATTTATTTATATTATATTAATTATATTAATTAAAAATAATGTTAAACCTTGGATATTGTTCATTAGAACTCATCTTATACCGATGTATTATATTTTTTCGATATCTCACCCCCCTTTGGCCGATTTCAAAGCTCTATAAAAAATTGAATTTTTGTCTCAGGCCTTCGGAAAAAATTTGCCAAGCATCCAAATCATCTCCACCTAAGACCACAAAAATTACAGTACTGAAATATGCCGCATATAGCCAGGGCAATACAAAACATGACCGACCTCCTAAGTACAGGAAGCGTTTCCTTCGGCCACGTGGTTTTGACAACCTTGAGTAAATATGCAACTTACGTCATTAAAGTGGAAATCAAAGATAAAATACTTGTTTATGGTCAAAAAACATTACCTTGGGGTCTCTTCTGCATACCTAGGAACACTTGTTACGACGCAGGTAAATTATACGCGGCGATTATATTCGCTGCATCGTCAGCTGCGGAGCTCGATTCGGCCATTGTTTTTGTGACGTCAGCCCCCAATGTTTGCCCCCAGTCCAAGATGGCGGCTATTAACCTTGATAGGGTCTATTTGTTATTGACCTACATTCCGTGTACCTGCTATGCGTTTATCACGTGACTGTCCGTCGATGAGACCAAACTCTACACAGTACTGAGTATGTTATACTTTGCTATTTCAATAAGTATTTAAGTTCTGTGATAATAGAATTGCTGAATAAAAATAAATTCAATTTTGAAAAATCCCCTTTTTTGTACTTTTATTTTCCGTTGATTTCTAATAGTAAGCCTTAACAGTGCTGCGAAATGAAATTTGAAACTAATACCATATTTAACAACAGGTCCGGATCATGCAGATATCAGTGAGTTATGCCAAAAACACGCATTTTTTAAAGTTACATATTCTTAAAAAGGTAAATAATAACCAAAAATTAGTATTGTGTGCCAGCCACTTTATATATTTAGATTTCATGCGGATTTCTGTCGTTCCATTTTATTTTTTCTGATCCATCTCAACCTTTGTTTCCGATAACCAAAACGAAGTTTCCGATAAGAAAGTGAATTATTCAACCGTATTTCCGATAACATACTGAAAGTTAAAATTGGGCAATTTTTGTCCTTTAATAACATATTTGCAAGATTCTGACGATGTCTTCATGTGGACAATCATTAACGCTAGGTAAATATAAGGATTTTGAAGACCAAAGCTATTTACAGCAATGCCAATTGGAGAAAAACTTGCAAAATATATCAGATTTGACTTTTAAAGCCTTACTAAGGCTAACAGATGCTATTCTAATACGTATCGAGGCTTTATTTTATATCCATATTTATTTCTGTTTACAAAAATAACAATGAACATTCTCTGTTTCTATTTTAACACAGTTTATTTGAAATAATTTACTACCCTGTAAAAATTGTGATCAACCGAGTGTCCGATAACAACCGAGTTGCCGATAATGCGTTTAGCAGTGTGTGCAAGGTCAAACTGAAAGATTTTCAAGCTGTAAAAACCAATAAAATAATCCATTAAGACGAAAATTCAACTCATTTATCCACCTCTTTTCCTCGCTTCATATTTTTGTCGACAATCGGAAGTTAGCGCAGTTCGAACCTAATCCTAATTAAGCGATTATGAAAAATATTCAAAATGCCATTTTTTTTTAAAAGATAAATGAAGCGTAGCGAAATTCAATCTTGATCTGTAACTCATTAAGATACACTCGCATACCAAAATTCAGCTCAATATCTGAAAGCGTTAAGAAAAAAAGTGTGGAAAACCAAGTGGGACAGACTGACGGGGACAGACAGACGGACGGACAGACGGACGGACGGACGCAGAGGAAACCTATAGTCCCCTCCGGTTTCACCGGTAGGGGACTAATAAAAGGAAGTTAGACTTTGTGTTAGATTGTTTTTAAATATTATCACATAACAGTTTTCATTTGTGCATTTCGAGGCAATGCATGGGGGGGGGGGGGGCATACTGCATCTGTATTTAATTTAATTTCGAATTTTAAGAATCTATAATAGAGTTATTAGGAAAGAAAAGAATTGCTTCCAAAACGTAATGAACACCACCGAAAACAATTTTAAATGGATATACAAAATATGTTTATACATGCAGTACGTAAATATACATGTACACAAAATGTCTTTAATGATGTCTACCATCATAGCAAAACAATAGATTAAAAAACTAAAATCCACCCCCCCCCCTCTCTCCTTTCATTGGGGGGGGGGGGTAGTTGACCCATAAATCAGCACAGTTCCCTCAGCTATCGCATTTCCACTGTGGTCTTACATGTGGGCGCGGTTCACGTGCACAAGCGGCACTTACACGTCTATCATTATGTAAATTATAAGATTTTTTTCTGTCTCACAGTGGTCTTCTAGCTGATGTTTTCATAACTTCCATCATTAGAGTGTGAAAAAGAAATTTATCTTTTTTCACTATTTTGGGACCTTTGTGGCAAGTGAATTGTTCTGTGAATTCCGGCCCGTACATGTCTTATGCAAGGTATTGAATAATGATCGAGGGAGTCTTGCATCAGAAATCCAGAGGAATACACAATTTAAATGTTCGGCTTGCAATGGCGATTGAAGGAATAAATGAAGATACCACAGAGTCCAACACATCTGCTTCATACTTGGATATTTTACTTGAAAAAGACACAAATGGTAATCTAACAACCAAGCTAAATGATAAACGTGATGACTTTAACTTTTCTATCGTCAACTTCCCTTACTTATGCAGCAATATACCTTCATCACCTGCATACGGAGTATTTATATCTCAGTTGATTCGATACGCAAGAGCATGCTCTACGTATGAACAATTTCTTAAACGAGGTAAATTATTGACAAGCAAGTTGATGAAACAAGAATATCAACAGTCTCGTTTAAAGTCATCATTTCGTAAATTCTATGGTCGATACAATGACCTTGTCAGCAAATACAATTTATCATTGAATGAAATGCTGACTGACGTTTTTCATACCAATTGTTAGTCCATTATTTATACACTGAATTGACTACGGATTTTTTCCGTTATTTCCTGATTATGACAATGAGCACACGGCGGGTGTGACCGGTCAGCAGGGGATGCTCACTCCTCCATGGCACCTGATCCCACCTCTGATGTTTCGGAGGTCCGTGTTTGCTCTGCTCTTGTTTTGTATATTTGTTTAATGGACGTTGAGATTGAATACTGTTCGTTATTTCCATATCCTTATGTACTTATCATCTATCAGAAGCAAAGAAATATTTTCGTAGTATTATTTAAAAACTGACAAATATCCCATCTAGAAGCTGAACAGTCTATGTCATAAACTTTTGTCGAGGACGATGAAGAACAATGCAGTCTATAAATAGATCGGGTTCGTGTTTGTGTGAAGAAGCACGCCCTCTGGATGGAGAAAATTGTGCAAATCTTTTTCCCAGACTTCCGAGTAACGCAAGCGCACTTGCAGTTTCATCCTAACGTAACTAGTCAGCCCGGGGGCTGACTAATAAATCATATTTATTTATAGAATTAGGATGGCGGATGATTTAATTATAGATGTATGATGCAATATAAGGACTTGTGGTAGATTTGATTACCTAAAAGTGGTGTGATAAGGATGATTGAGTATGTGTACTAAATAGTCTAAACGTGCGCAGTGCATGGTTTTGCAAAGCTGTTTGCTTTATCATTTTCTAAATATAGAACGTTTATGTCTGCATAAATTTTTAATATTTATTAAATAAATGTGTTTTCAAGGAGGGGGTGATAATATTGTTTATTGAAAACAGAAGAAGAATGGCGATCAGACAAAGTTTAATTATAAGAGACAACGAAATCTCTAGATTAGAAGATTGGGATCAAGAATTAACGAGGCTGGGGTGTGGCAGCCATGTTCAGACCATTTTAATTTCCTTTAAAAGAAGAGCTTCATATAAAGATATAAAAAAAATTATCAAATTTTAAAACTAAAATGTATGATTTTTTTCTTGCCAAATGATAGTAGACTACGGAAGCCCTGGAGGGACATTGACTTACTTGTTATGACTTATTTATTATAACTTATTTGTTTTGACTTATTTGTTGTAAATGTTTTGTAGCTAGTTATATCTAAGCGTAAGAAAGCTATTGAGAAAGAAACCGTTGCTAAGTTTATTTCTATAATTATAATGGCGTTAAGTCCTAATTTGACGGTGCAGTTTAACGTCCGGTACAGTTGTGAATACTTTATTTATGTCTGTCTGCCTACCACTCATAATTAGAAATAGAACAACTCCTCAGTATAAAGATAAAATAGGTAATTAATTGAATATAAATGACAATAAACAAATGAAATACACTCAATAGCCTGTTGCATGAAATACACAGTATGCTCATCAAAAATGCATGCAACTAGGCTAACAGTCCTACTAAAAAGTACAAGATTGCATGAACATATTCTGCATCTGCTAAATAAGTTATGTACAACATGTAAAATAATGTATATGTTTAAGTAAAAAATACTTGGACTAGTATACAATAATGGGACTAGAAAAAACAATAACATTATTAGTTATTATAAATTCATTCTTATTTCATGACCTGGAGGGACATTGACTTACTTGTTTTGACTTAGTCTTAAGACTTTTTGTTACTCTTTAAGCTTAATTAAACGAGAATGTAATAAAATTCAAAGTATTTCGAACTTTTCCTTGAAAATGGCGGTGTTAGAATTAGTTGTTCTATGGTTTTGCGTAAACATAATGTTGGTGGACAGTGTAGTGCCCAGTAACATTCCATCGGCAGGACATAATGTACCCAGAGAAGATCTTATTCGACTGTATTTTACGGAGGGATTTAAATATTATGAAATAGTTCTGTTTTTGTTTAGTATACACAACATCAAAATGAGCGTCCGTCAATTAAAACGAATATTGCGACACCTTGGCCTTCGAAGGCGACCGCTCCACTTTTCACCGCAACAAGCAATTGCTGATGCAATTAGAGGAGAATCTAGTGTTAGTGGACAATGTATTGGTTACAGAACAATGTGGAAAAGACTTCTGAAAGATCATGGGCTGTTGGCTAAGAGGAATATTGTTATGCAAACTATGAAACAACTTTATCCAAATGCTACCGAGGAACGAAGAGCACATCGGTTAAAACGAAGAGTGTACGTTACAGCAGGCCCCAACTGTATATGGCACGTAGACGGTTATGATAAATTGAAACCCTTTGGGTTTTGTATTCATGGGTGTATAGACGGATATAGCAGAAAACTAATGTGGTTGGAAGTCGCTTGTAGTAATAACAACCCTGCTATAGTTGCAAAGTATTATCTTGATTGCATACAACATATGCGATGTGCACCAAAAGTTTTACGGGCAGATTACGGAACAGAAAATAGTAGACTCAGCTTTTTGCAACCCCTGTTTAGATTCCATGCAAATGACTCTATGGCAGGTATCAGAAGCTTCATGTATGGGAAAAGTACAGCAAACCAAAAATAGAGGCATGGTGGGGGGTCCTAAGGAAGCTTGGAATCCATTGGTGGATTAATCTTTTTAAAGATATCAGGGATTGTGGATTGTTCGATTTTGATAACCCGGTTGTGAAAGAATACCTGCAATTTTGCTTCATGGATGCCTTGCAAACCGATTTAGATAGAATCGCAAAACACTGGAATTCTCATGACATTCGTCCACAAAAGGGATACGCTGAACTGCCTTCTGGAAAACCGGATGTCCTGTATTTTGTACCTGAACTGACTGAAGGACAAGATTACGGAACAAAAGTGAATTCTAAGGATGTCGATATATGTATCAACTTGTATGGAAGAGAGAAAGAAGTTTGCAGCAGCGAGTTCAAAGAACTTGTGAACATAATTAAACCCAATGTTCAAATTCCTGTTCATCCAGATGAAGCTTTAGAATTGTTTATTGAGTTAAATGATATTTTAGAAGAGTTCATATAGAAAGCTTATAGCTGGGAAATTTTTTTCGAGCTGTGTATTATCAATTTTAGACAAAATATATGATCTTTCTTTGATGAATTCTTAAACTATTAATTTACTGCACAATAAAACATTACATTTTGTATTAAATTGCACTTTGTTTCAATGATGAGTGATGAGTCTGGAGCAAATAATAATTATACCCCGTTCCGAAAGAGAACGGTGTATATTCTGTATGTCTGTCTTTGTAACGGCTTGTCTATCCGTAACGAATTTCACTGTAGTTTTCTCAGCAGCTACTCAGTGCAGATTCTTGAAAGTTAAGCACACTCTTTTTGGCATGCCATATGATAGGACATACGAGTATTTTTGTAAGAATCCAATGTCAACTTCCTGTTTAGTTATGCGTCTGTCCGTAACTTAACTTGTTTATGCCAGAGGGTATTATACACTCAAAGAATATCATTGAGGGAGTTAGCAAGATTCCAGGTCCCCGAGGCAAATTTTCCATGGCGCAGATAACTGGGAATAAGCTTTTAAAGCGGGTAATAGTTCACTTGACTAACGCTCGGGGATTAACATACTGAGTATTTGAACGATTCAAAAGTAATATCTAGAGGATTACGAATAACTGGGAAATAGCTTTCGAGGCTGGGATTAGCTCATTGAACTAAGGATAGCTCATTTGATGGGGATAAGTCCATTTACTGTTATTTGTAATGAATTATTGACATTTTACTAACTAATTCTTATATAGGAAAAAAGCAGTAGAGATAATTAAAGTATATTAACAACAGAGCGGGAGTATTAGTAGTTACCAATACATGTTTATCTTATCAGAAGATTACTTTTTATTATACATGATTTTATTATACATGTATACGTATTTGTTCTATAACATCCATGACTATAAAGATTATCTTTAGATTTGGATTTTACCTCAATGTCTAAATACATTTGTCAAGTTATCCGATTAAAATTAAATGTATAAAGAAATTTTAAAAAGCGAAAAAAAACTTGATCATTTATGTATATACGTAATTCATGAGACCACAACTTGAATACAACTATGCTTCCGTTGCAAGGAAGAACTGTCAACATACATGTAGTGGTAATAAATTAGCAGATCTGCAAAATGCAGCTAGACATTGTAACTGGTTTATCAAGAAAGCTTCCAAAATTCACTGTTCAAGCTTCTTAATAATTAAGTGTGTGATGACTGAATGGAGCACGCACTTTTACAATGCTCTGTAACATATCTATTCATTTTACAAGAAATTCTCAAAGTTGTGACTTTCCAAAATATAAACTACAAACTCACAAGTATAAGTCTACATTTGTCCAAACTGTAGTTAAGGAATAGAATATAATTCCACTTGAAATTAGAAATTGAAAGCCGTATCAAACTTGAAAAAAAACTGATCATGATCTATCATCATACTTTGAACACGGTAAGAGGCGAAATAATAGTCTTTGGCAAATCAGTGTATTGAATTATTTTTTTCAGATGCAATTTAATATCAAGTCCTTCAAATGCTGCACTCAGACAGAATGAATTAACGTCTTTTCTTTTCCATAACATTTTTTTCATGTTTCATGTAAAGACAGACCTCATTTTGTTGATACCCTGCCATGAGAGTCGTGTCATACACGGTATATATATATATACAAACCCAATACACACTCATTTTACCAAATCAACTGTACTGAGGAACCAATGAGATTGCTTAGAGGTCACGTGATGGTCAGTGTTTAGAGGTTTCTCAAGATGTAAAGACGTGGATTATATAGTGTTGTATCAAGTTTTAAAGAACTTTCCAGGATATCAAAATTTTTCAAATCTTCAGTGCATTTACAAACTTTTTTGTGATTTGACTTGGGAAAAAACGCAAAAGTAGCAGAAACAACGGTGGAAAAGCTTTAGCATTTGGATAAACGTTTTATGTAACACGATATGCCTAACCCAATTCTGGGCGATGAGGCTGGGACTGTGCCCAATTCTGGGACTTGCAATATTAATGCAAATATAACAATGCCCAATTCGGCTTAATGACAAAAATGTGCACAATTCTGGGACTGAAAATACATCCAATTCTGGATTGCAATTTGTGACTTTGCCATTGAGCAGTCAATTAATCTTGGACGTAGAAACAAATGAAATTCGAGCCGCCACTGATAAGAGTGCGAGATTTCACGAGATTACCCAATGCGGAACAATGGCGGCGCCCATTAACGAATCGACGTTCGGCCACTTTGGGGAAATTTTGACAAAACAACAGTCATTATTAGACAATTTAGTGTCAGAAGTAAAGCAACTGAAATCCCAGACTCCAAATATCCCTTAACGGTCAGAGTCAGAAAAAATATATGATGACAGACCAGAGTTCGAATTGTCGGACGAGGAAAGTGTCGAGGAAATTCGGAAAACGATGGCGCTTTCTCAGTCACAGGAACAACCTGATATTTATGCAGAACTGGATGATCTGCTCCATGCGGATGCAGTAGATTCTGATGAAGACGACGATCTCATTAAACAGATTGAACAGTTTTATGAGCAGGATGAAAAATGCTCTGGGAAAGTAAATGACAGATTGGCTAAAGTAGTCAACGATGGAATTTGTGTGCGCATCAACGAAGAGAAGAAAAAAGAATTGTTAGCAAAACATTTCAAGCCAGAAAATTGCCAAAGCTTACAAGTTCCAAGAGTGAATAAAGGAATTTGGACTTCTCTGGGACGAAAAGCTCGAGACAATGATCTCAAATTACAAAACTCACAAACACTAGTGTGTAAAGCCTTTTACCCGTAAGTACATCTAATGGATCTATTAATGTCAAAGTCTGTGAATAAAACAGAGACTAAAACCGTGGATGCTAAGAATGCTTTGGCATTGGCAAACGACACCTTCAAAATAATGCAAATGGCATTTGCCGACTTGTCCCAACGTCGAAGAGATTTCTTGAAACCAGAACTTACCAAGGAATTCAAAACCACTGGATGAAAAATACAGTTTCCGCATGGCTGAAACCCTACTGAAACTCTGCGGAAACTTAAGGTTACTAATAGTTTCTGCAAAGTTTCAGTGCGGAAACTTCAAGTTTCATCAAGTTTCCGCAGTGCGGAAACCAAAGGTGTCCACGAATCCAAATAGTTTCCGCAACTGAAACTTGAGGTATACGCAAGGTTTCAGCATGCGTATACTGTTGAAATACATATGGTGTACCATAGGTTTCCGCAACTGAAACTTGCTGAAACTTGAGGTTTACGCAAGGTTTCAGTATGCGTATACGGTTAAATACATATGGTTTACCAATGGTTTCCGCAACAGAAACTTGCTGAAACTTGAGGTATAGGCAAGTATGCATTTACAATATTGATATACATAGGGTATACTATAGGTTTCCGCAACGGAAACTGTAGTATTGACTACACAATTTAGCCCTGGTTTTCAACCAAAAGTCATTTTCCCCCTGAATTCTCATATTGGAAAAAACAACAACACACTAACACTAGATATCAAAGAATATTTAATGTTATTACCAACATTTACATAAATCGGGTTGAATATTTTTCTCTTGCATCATAAACATTTTTACAGCTAAGTCCGAACCCTCAAGTCACGACAGGAGGACAGAGAAAATGTCTGCATTTAATGATGTCTCATATATCACAGATATAATCTTGCGAGAGGAACTTAGAACTGCATTACTGCAATCAATCAACTAAACTTGAATTCGGTTTATGCAAGTCTAGTATTATCAAGGGAATGTAAAATTACTTGGTATAAGAAATGCACAATTTCACATCATAAGTAGCCAATAAGCACCAAGGTTGATTCCTTTGTTAAAAATTCAGTTTGTAGTCCATCATCAACCAACAGAAAAGTCCCTGAGTGGTTCTCAGTTTTTGATGACCCACTTACACTTATCATGCTTATGCTAGTGGTGGCTGCATGTTTTCGGAACTGTGCCACACATCACTGTAGTCTGCATGGATGTCCTGTTCCAGTTTCAGTTGACTTTAAAAATATCAATGCTTGAGTATAGAGAGATTTGTTTTCATCATTGGAGAAATGATATCATGTTCAAGTTGGATTGATCTGCTCATCAGTTACTTCAACCTATTGAAAATATATATAAATATATTTTAACAAAATCCCAATCTAAATAAAACAACATGTTAAATCCTCTCGCATACTCGCTACACAACATCTAACAACATCCCATAGAAGGTCACGTCAGATGTCAAATACGGAACAACTCTAGACTTATTCGTTCCAATATATGAAATACAATAATTTTGCAGTTGACTATTTGATTGATTAATAGAATTTGACCTCTGACGTGACACTCTACAGGATGTTGTTAGATTTAGGCATTTGATGGACATAGTCCCTAATGCTGTTCTAGTACAAGTTTTTGTTTGATTAATTTCAAATTTTAAGCATTTTTTTTATCAGAATAATTTAAAATGAAATCTAAAAATTTATCAAGTGTAAAATATCATTAGTTTATTAAAGATGCCTCTTTTAAACACTTGATTAGGGGTAATGAAATAACCAAACTTGAATTTATTTAAATGTACCTGAATATATATATGCATAGATTTGTTTCTGATTTTCAGAATAAATTAAGGAATTTTCTTTCATTCTACTTGTTCCATCAAAATATTTTTTTATTTGAATAACAACTAGAGGCCCATAGACCTAAAAGCTATCATGTAACAACTTTCACTCAACTGAATTTGGTTTGTGTTTTAAACAAAAAGCCATGAAGTTCCAAATTCTGAAAGATGCACCATTGTTTTTCATAATTATACACTTAACATGCTTACTTTGGTTACTCAATACCCAAAGGTAGATCAGATTAATAAAGATAAAATGCAATTCCATTTTAAAACCACCAGTTGTGTACCCCACCCCACAGGAACCACTAACCCTGGGGCCACACATTTCAAAATTTTCTAAATGTTATCTTAAGTTTTTTTCATCATAAATGGTTGATTTATTCCAAAGAGCTATATGGACCAACCCTAGTACTAGAACCCCTGACCTTGGGGCCATGAATTTCATAATTATGGTAGATGACTCAGTGCTCATTACAATCATGCTAACAGTTTGACTGCTTGATGTCCAGAAGTAAAAAAGATGGGGGGGGTATCATAATATTTACAATTTTGTTCCCCTTCATTGTAGATGCTTTGTACCGAAATTGGTTGAAATTGGTTGAGCGGTTGCAAGGAAGAAGATGAAAATGTTCAAATGTCAACACATGACAGACAAAAACAGATAGTAATAGGTCACCTGAGTTTACTAAGGCGACCTATAAATAGGCCTGTTTATAAATACTTATTTTAAATAAATCAGAGAATTTTAGTAGGTAGCTTGCAAAATGAGACTTTCTAAGAAAATGTTAACAACTGTTAATTTGATGAAAATGCCGAACATATCAAGATATTATATAAAGCTTAAAAAGTAGATGAAAGCAGCTTACACCCCCCTCCCCCACAACACACACACTGACAACCACTGACTATGATAAATAGAGAGCTTTAAATTATACAGTGAGATGTAAATAGAGAGCTTTAAATTATACAATGAGATTAAGAAAACAATAGAAAATAAAAACATAAACTTGGTGCTTTAGTCCTTAATTTCCTAAAATAGAGTTACATAAGTTCATACAACTAAAACATACTTTTTAACAGAAGTATTCTTCCTCCTCATTTAGTTTTCAGATGATTTGTTCCATGGATATCTGAAATTAAAATAGATCAAGTTAGTTCAGTACATAACAGTAATAATTTTTTTGTTTTTAGCATGAGCTCAGAAAGGTCCAAGTTCAAGTTCATTTATTTCGCTCACACCAACATCAGTGGTACATGAGGTACAATATATAAATTATTCGTCATAATTGTAAGAAAAATAATAAATATACATGTAATTATAAAACAAAACCACTTGCATGCCCATTCCCCTGCACCTGACAGGCAGTGAAAATTCTAATGGACACATGACAAAGAAGAAAAAATGATTGGAAATTGTATCATTTTAAAATGGACACAGTCACACTCTGGTCTAATTCTAATGGGCAGTCCTATCAGGCTATCACAACCTCAATTTACAAGATTTTGAAATGCAATTATATCTGAGAGTGAGAAAAATTAAATAAGATATAATTTTCCATAAAACCAAGACTACATCTAAATTATGTTTGTTTAAGATATGTAGGCCTTCTCCGATTCAAAATTATAATTCATTTGATAATTAATTTTAATTAATATTCTATTTTACATCAAGGGAAGATCATTTGTATAATAACACAGAACTAGGACTCTTCAGTGGCCATTGTTGAAAACTGATTTAATTAGTGATAGAAATATGGCAAATGGTAAACAGCTATAAACAGAGAGATTACAAAAATCTTATTTGTGTATCAGTCATTTTATCAAGTCAATAAAATTTAGAGATCATAAAAGTATTATGTCAAATTTTCATAATGGGTCACATTGCCAGTGGTTAGAGCCACATGCCTAGAGTTGGGAAGTAAGAGCTGATTCCTACATCAAGGGTCTGAATCCAATGTAGTACATAGAGACTGGTCCCTCGGATGAGACCTGTGTTGGTGACGTGTCCACATTAATAAAAAGTTCTCTAACGGGTAACAAATAAATACAAGTATATGACTGTATAATGAATCAATACATGTAACTTAAGAATTTGAAAATGGCCAATTGCCCATTTCATCAAGCTCCAGTCTATCATAATACACACTTCAGGGTAAATACTGTTCTGTTCATATCAAGAGAATAATTTTTTATGGTTGTGATTTCTGATGTATTTAGAAACTGCACCACATTTAATACACAAGGTACAATAAAAATATGATATTTCTAATGAACAATAACACCATGCACACTACCGGTAAATCAAGTTTTAGGTTGCTTAAATAGTGTTAATTGTTTAAAAATTCATATAGATCAAAACATGCATATGTGTCAGCATGAAATTACAAATGATCTATTAATTTAAAATAAATATCATTTTAACATTTCACGTTAAATTAATGATAATTATGCCTTGTAAGAAAAGATGTTTATGTATCTCCGTGTATAACTATTTTGTTCACGTACGACAATGTTTCAAAATCATAATGTATGGTATGAAACTTAATAAAATACTTCAACCTGAATAATGTGAGGCATTCTGAAAATTATCAAGTCACTTTCATATCCCAAAATCTGCAAGTTCTCAGGAATTTTACTTTCATGACTATACAACATGCACAAATTGGCATTTCACAGTGATACAATACTACACAATGACATTCTCCCAACATGATGCCCTCTAACATGTCTAATATTTATGATTCTAGACTGCATGTATGTTAAAAATATATTCAACCCCTTCCTCGGCTGTGCAACACAGTCTTCTATCAATAATAAAAACAATTCAGCAAAAAATAAATGTAGGATTCAAGAAACTACTCCTGCGAATAACAATGAACACATCCAGCAGTTATAATGAACAACAAAGCTCACCTTTTCTGAAAGAACATAAGCGTGGGGGCAAATCTTTCGATTTTCCGAAAAAGTAAACACCGGATACAAGTTCATAACGATATTATCCTCTAAAACCAACCTACATTTAAAATTCCGGAATACTACAACACGTATTTTTTTTAACATGATCGGGACGATGCAGAAAAACAAATTCTAATAATCATACGAAAAACATGCAAGATGAATACAATGGTACAAAATGCATACGGCCGTTTTAACAGCACTTAATTATACGTATTACAACCTCAGCTGAGAATGATTTACAAGGCGCTTTTTCAAAATAATTATAACTGTACAATGGTCGATTTGAATTTTTGGATCGCGCCGTTTTGACCCGACTTTATTCTTACGATTGCAGACAATTAAAACAAAAATAAAGGTGCTCTGAACTGTAAGAAATAACTACCTGTATGTAAGCTGTCGTTTAAGGTGCCTTTCTTCTGTGTGGAGTCAAAAGATCTTCTTACTCTGTTGTTTTTCTTGAGCAAGTTTTTGGTGTTTTCTTCGCCATTTTGTCCCTCTTTCTTCTACTAAAAATCTAACCAATGAGAGAGATGCATTCTATCGCGATACGCCACCTAGTGATTGAATGTCAGTCTCTACGGAAAATTCAACTTAGTTTTTGAATTTCTCTTTTTGCAATATTTTTTTTTACGTTTTAATTGTAGGCGTCCTTGCATTCATGACAACAGAATGAACCTTTCAGTTTTAAATGCTTAAATAAAATTGATCATGGAATCGAAATTGGGTATAAAACCGTATTTTAAGTCCCTTATTATGGTAATTGTTGAAACGGACTGTCCAGATTTTTACAAATAAATTGAAAATCATATACACATGTATATACTTAGATTATTGTGTAAAAAAATGTATACAAGTCAACAAAGTTATGCTGATGGCATATTATCCACAAACAAGAGCGATTTTAACCCCCCCCCCCTTTCTAGTAAGCGATACGAATTAGCTGGTTAAAACTTTATCACAAGTCTGCAAATTTATGTTTATATGTTTTTTTTTTTAAATCTTAATCTACGGGATACATTTTTAGCTCACCTGAGCCGAAGGCTCGAGTGAGCTTTTCTGATCACATTGTGTCCGTCGTCCGTCCGTCCGTCCGTCTGTCCGTCTGTCCGTCCGTAAACTTTTCACATTTTCGACTTCTTCTCAAGAACCACTGGGCCAATTTTGACCAAACTTGGTACAAAGCATCCTTGGGTGAAGGGGGATTTGAATTGTTAAAATGAAGGGACATATCCCCTCGCAAGGGGAGATAATCAAGAAAAGACAAAAATAGGGTGGGGTCATTAAAAAATCTTCTTATCAAGAACCACTGGGCCAGAAAAGCTGAAACTTATGTGGAAGCATCCTGGGGTAGTGTAGATTCTAAATTGTTCAAATCATGACCCCCGGGGATTGGGCTGGGCCACAATGGGGAATCAAAGTTTTACATAGAAATATATAGGAAAAATCTTTGAAAATCTTCTTCTCAAGAACCACTGTG
>PRKT01000326.1:273862-292193 GCA_003671525.1 Saccostrea glomerata
TACGAGGGTTGTCCCAAAAAGTCGTAGACAATGTTAGTAACTTTTTTAACATGCAACCAATACTAACCAAATTTTGCATAGACATAATACATTCAATGTTCTTTAAAATTGTGAGTTCTTAAATATATATCTTTCATATTAATTATATTAGGACGATTTATATGAATGCCGATATGGTCTGTCGGCGCACGACCAAAATTCGGAATAATTTACGCATATTACTATTATATTTGTTTTTATTTCTTTGGTACTTTGTAAAAGAATGAACTAAAATTTAAATTTCTGAAACCAGAATCAAAATCTTAATAAGATGTCAACATTTCATATATATAGCATTAGAAACAGACGACTGGTGACATGATTTTCAAAGTGTTGTTCGAATTGAGATTGATGAAAATGACGTCGTCGAACGCGTACCCGGCGCACGGAAGTGTAATAAATTGTTTTTTGGTATGTTTTATATTCATCAGAGACGGGAAAAAAGAGTACAGAAAGGACATTACACACTATATTTCAACAGAAAAGTTGCTTTTTAATAGCATGAGATCCAAAGATGTTTTTCCTCTATATAAAAAAAGTTAATGCATGTAAAGGAGAGTACTGATTGTTTAACGCAGACATTTGGGAACGTTCTTGGCCATGAACGTCGGTAAACAGGGTGTATTCTCTGCTGCCTAAAATGTAAGGTGATCTTTCAACTAATTTAAATTTGACTAAAATTTGAATCTGCTTAAGAAAACGTACAGTATTGAATTTAAATTATTCCCTTAGTCAAGAGTGGTTTCTCACTATAAGAAATATTCATTTGGATGTTAATAGCCTCGTGTGAAGCAGAAAAGGGGACCATGACGTTATGAGAGACGTAAATTACGCTTGCTTTCGTGCGCCGATGTACACATACATGGTTTCTTTATTTTTTCATAGTTTTCTTCTTAAATGTGGTATCGTCATGAAACTTGAAATTCATTTTCATAAAATGTTACTTTTTGCTATGACAAGCACAGAAATTTGATTTAGCAAAGAGAAAATAAACTATGTTCCCTGTCTACGACTTTTTGGGACAACCCTCGTAAGTTTATAATCATTGTTATATAGTGAATTATATAATGATTAATTTTGACCTTCGTAACTTAATAAATAAAACGAGGAAAAAAATTACAAACTATATTTGAATGTGTTGTATCTCTCTCTCTCTCTCTCTCTCTCTCTCTCTGGTATTGCTTTTTATACTTTTGTGAAACTCAAAAGCAAAATTTGGGTTATAAGAATTATTAATCAATTGTTAAAAATTTCCATCTCAGAAAATATCTACATGTACAATTTTAAAATAGTAAATAGCGCTGCTTCTCAGCATTAGATGATGAACAAAAAAAAAATTATTGGTTATTACTCAATACATGTACAGAAGATACGGAAGCTCTTAATTTTACGGGCAATT
Source organism: Saccostrea glomerata (assembly GCA_003671525.1). Taxonomy (NCBI): domain Eukaryota; kingdom Metazoa; phylum Mollusca; class Bivalvia; order Ostreida; family Ostreidae; genus Saccostrea; species Saccostrea glomerata. Next base: position 275,301 of record PRKT01000326.1, read on the forward strand.
TTATAAATGATATCATGTAATAGTAGTCATAGTCCTTTACACATGTCATGTATATTGTTGCTTACTAAATGTATTTATCTCTTTTTTTTTTTATCTTTTCCTTATTATTGTAATAACCTCACACTTTTCTGTTTTGGACTCTAAATTAGAAATAAAGCGTTGTTTTATTGTGTACTTACAAATAACCTAGAGAAAAAAGTTATGAAATAAAATTCATAGACTTTGTTTTCATTAGGTTGTGTGTCATCGATCTCTAAATATTTTCAATATTTGAAGTTTACAATGGTGGCAAACAAGGAATACCATTAATTGTCGATTTTTTTGTGATTGCCGATTTTTTTGTTGAGAAATTGTAAAATAATATTGAATTTTTTTTAAATACTCATTGAACTAGAAAATATTCTCCTTACCTGTAGATTATTTTTATTATTTATTAGATTTATCTATAGATAAATATCTGAGAGGTTTTCCCTTTTTTTTCTTTTAATCACCAACACATAATAAACTAAATAGTTTATATGAAACATTTTATTTATAAAACAATCTTATTTGTTTGATTTAAGTGAAGTTATATTATATAGTGTGTGTGGGTTTTTTTTTTTTTAATTTTAAAATTTGAATGTTCAGACACCTTGGGGTCATTACTAGTGACTATACTGTGTATACCATGTACTGTATGTATATAATACGCCTGGTCACAGCCCATTGTTCCTCTAAGGTAGAAAAACCTCTCAATCCACATAGAATATACAAAAAATACACCAACACGGTAGCAGGTGTCTTTGCGACACGTGTCTCCCCACCTGTGGCACGTGAGGACAGGTGCCCGCGAGTGGGGTTCAAAGAAAAGGATTGAAAATTTGATCAACTTACATATTACTTTTATTTTTTTTAAAAAAGTGTACATGTGTTCTGAATCACAAATATATAGCACATTATACATCTCAAAACGAATATAATTGAACATATTACTAAAAAGTATATAGGTACCGCGTTTTCAGTAATATTGCATTAATTAACATCATGAAAGCAAGATATTTGAAAAATAAATAAATAAATAAAATGCCTACACATAACTTGCAATCTAATTAAAATGAGATTTTCCATTCGTTCCCAGGGTATTGTTTCACAAAAACAGACTTTTTCCATTAATAAGTCTTCCTCGTGCAAATAAGCATTTGGGTAACAAATGAGACGATTTAATTTTAATTAGATTGACATAATATGCTGCAGATCTTAAGAATCATGGCATGAAATGTTCGGGCTAGGACATGTTTTCTTGCAATATTTACCCGCGGCTTTCGAATAAGATTAACGCCTATTAAACGAATGAAATGTATTCATGAGAACGGAGACAAAAATACATATATGTAGATATTAAATCAATGTAATTATAAAAAACAACTAGTAACTATTGCACTATATATCTATGTTGAACACTGAATAGTAAAAAGGCTTCCTAGTCAGTATGTGTTGTTAACAAATTGAATTATTGAAATGATAATTTTCCATTCAGGAATATAGATACATGTGTAAGAAATTAAATGCAAAACTTGCTATCTCAGATAATGTAAACATTCGCTTTCGTAATTATCTGTATTTCATGCACCATGAAGACACACTAATTATCTTTTTTAAACAAATTAACATTAAATGTAATTGTAGACAGAGGAACCTCCATATATAACCCTTGATTTGTTCTCATACGGAAGTAATATTTTGTGAAAATAATGTATGTTATGAAAAGAATTAATTCCCGAGGGGGAGTCTCGAGTTGGGTAATGTAGAAAGTCCTGGTGAGAGGAATCGATTTTGTTTAAAAATGATATTTTTCAGCACATATAAATTAATATGAAGCAAGGATCTTGTATAAAGTGCTTATCATTGATATCAATATCGGTATGTGCAAGTTTACACAGAGAACATCTCAAAATCTGAATATGAAGTAGAAGTTACCTGGTATTTAAAAATAAAACCATTTTTTAAAATGTATAAATAAATAAAAATATGATATGAGTTGATTTTTCTACCCTTTTGAAAAAAAATATAATAAAAAACAGTTTCAGTTCGGTTAGCATGCGAAAACCATACAGAATCAAAATCAATAGTAAAGATTATAATGAGTTGATTTTTCTACCCTTTTGAAAAAAAAATAGAAAAAGTTTCAGGTCGGTTTCAGCATGCGGAAACCATATGGAATCGAACTCAATAGGAAAAAAATCATTTGAATTGATTTTTTTACCCATTTCAAAAAAAAAAAAAAGAAAAGAAAACAAAAAGTTTCAGTTCGGTTTCAGCATGCGGAAACAATATGGAATCGAAATCAATAGTTTCCGGAAACTGAAACCTACTGAAACTAAAAAGTATCGTTAAATTGACATTTCATTAAATTTTACATTAGTTTCCGTTTTGCGGAAACTGTTTGGAAACAAACCTAATAGTTTCAGCATACGGAAACCCTACAGAAACTTGCTGAAACTATTATATAGTTTCCGCATTGCGGAAACCATACAGGAAACTTCAACGCCAAGTTTCAGCAAGGTTTTCATATAGTTTCAGTTTTGCGGAAACTGGACTTTTCACCCAGTGAACACTATGTGCTGTCGACAACCCTGTTACAAGCAAATTATTTGGGGATGATCTTGATAAACAGATAAAGGAGATTTCAGATGCGCGTAGAGTCAGCAGGAAAATCACACAATCTGGTGTGGCAGACAGAAACAATAGAAAATACCAACCATATGACAGAAATAGATCTTCATATCCAAAGTTTGGCCAAAGACAGTTTGGACAGAGAAACACGAAGACAACTTTTTTAGAGAGGCGCCAACAACCAAAGATGTTCAAGAATTACAACCAAACACAGAAGAAGTAGATTGTCATGTAAGTGCCTTACAATATTTGAATGGTACTTACTCTGTATTGAATACACCAGAAAATTTTCAAGGGGGGAAAATTCGACAATTTATAGAGAATTGGGAAAAAATAACATCAGATCCCTGGATTCTTCAGCAAGTGCAAGGCTATAAATTAGAATTTTCTGGTGTACCACAACAGGCTAAGATGCCAAGAAATATCCCTTTTTCAAAGGAGGAAAAATTACATGTTCAACAGGAAATTGACAGATTCTTAAGAATGGGAATTATAGAAAAAGCTAATGACTTTCAATGTGGATACATTTCTAATATTTTCACTAAATCAAAAAAGGATGGGGGGTATAGAATTATCCTCAATTTAAAACCACTGAACAATGACATTGAACACATTCATTTCAAAATGGATACCCTTAAGTCTGCCATTAATTTGATGAAAAAAGATTGTTACTTTGCATCAGTTGACTTAAAAGATGCCTATTATTCTGTTGCAGTTCATCCTTCAGATAGACAATATTTACAATTTTATTGGAAAGAAGAGCGTTTTCAATTTACGTCATTGCCAATGGGGTTGAGTTCAGCCCCTAGAGTATTTACTAAAATTATGAAACCTGTGTTTTCACATCTAAGAAAATTAGGACATTCTGTTGTTGCTTACATTGATGATTGTTTACTTCAAGGGGATACCTTTGACTCTTGTACAAGTAATGTGAATCAAACAGTGAAAATTCTGGACAATTTAGGATTAACAATTCATCCTAAAAAGTCAATTTTTCAACCAACAAAACAAATAGTGTTCTTGGGATTTATTCTTGATTCTGAGAAAATGATTGTGAGTTTAACATGTGACAAAGCAAACGATGTGATACAATGTTGTTCACAGCTTCTGAAAAAACATGAAGTCTGTATTCGTGAGTTTGCAAAGGTGATAGGAAAATTAGCTTGTGAGCCAGCAGTTCAACATGCACCTCTGTTTACAAAGTCTTTAGAACATGAAAAAGAAAACAATTTACGAATGGTCAAAGGAGACTTTGATGCAAAAATGACAATATCTAATACAAGTAAACAACAACTCAACTGGTGGATTGATAATGTGCAAAATAGCTTTAAACCAATATGCAGAGAACCCCCTATACTGACTCTGGAAACTGATAGTTCAAAAGTAGGTTGGGGGGGCCATGTGAAAGGTGACGAATCTAAAAAGACAGGTGGTCACTGGTCTTATAGCGAAAAACAAAACCACATTAACTACTTGGAATTGCAAGCAGCATTCCTTTCTTTACAATGTTTTTGTTCAACATTACGTGATTGTAACATTCAGTTGTTCTTGGACAATACAGTAGCTGTGGCTTATTTGTCTAACATGGGAGGAAAATCAGCTTTACTTCATAACTTTACTAGGAGAGCGTGGCTTTGGTGTGTTGACAGAAATATATGGCTCACAGTGAATCATGTTCCTGGAGCTAAAAATGTTGTGGCAGATGAATTATCTAGAAAACTATCCATGGATACTGAATGGAGTCTCAATGTTCATGTTTTTCAAGAAATATGTACCATGTTTGGCAAACCAAAAATTGATTTGTTTGCATCTAGACTTAATAACAAATTACCAAAATATGTGTCTTTTCTACCAGATCCAACAGCATTTGCAATTGATGCTTTTAATATGAAATTGGATTGTAATATTTTGTATTATTCCTTTCCACCTTTCAGCTGTATCGGCAGACTGTTGCAGAAGATAGAAATAGACAGAGTAGAAATGATTTTAATCGCACCTTTGTGGAACACTCAACATTGGTTCACGAAAATGATGAAACTTCTCGTAGCAGATCCAATCATTCTTCCTCCGACCCAAAAAACATTATCGTTTCCAATGGAGCCAGAGAGAACTCATCCTTTAAAGAAACTGAGACTGTGTGCATGCAAACTATCCGGCAAGTTCTCCAACAACGTGGAATACCACAGGAATCTTCCGAAATCATCATTTCATCTTGGAGATCTTCCACCAAACAGCAATATTGGGTGTATTTCAAAAAATGGATGTGTTTTTGTGAACGAAGGAAGATTGATTACTTTTGTCCATCTGTAAATGACATTCTATTATTTCTTACAGAACTGTTTAAACAGGGGCTAGGATACAGTAGCATCAATACTGCTAAGTCATGTTTAGCTGTGTTTCTTCAGTTAGTAAATGAAGAGTCACAATTAGTTGTAAATAGTAGCATAGTAAAAAGATTTATGAAGGGCATTTTTCAGATTAAGCCTTCATTACCAAAATATAGCAATGTTTGGGATGTTTCTTTAGTTTTAGAGTATTTAGAGACTCTTATGCCTCTCCATACTATATCACTTAGATTGTTAGCTCACAAACTTGTAACTTTGTTGGCATTGTTATCAGGTCAACGGTGTCAAACGCTTCATCTAATTGATGTAAAAATATCAAAATTAATGCTTCTGGTGTAAAAATTTATATTGGTGACATTTTGAAACAAACCCGTCCTGGGTATCACTTGACACCTCTTGAATTCAAGTATTTTACAAATGAAAACTTATGTGTTGTGAAAACTTTGTATGTTTATATTGAAAGGACAAAAAGATTAAGAAAGGATGAAACACAATTGTTCATAAGTACAATTAAGCCATTCCATCGGATATGCAAACAGACAGTGGCAAATTGGATAAGAACTGCCCTATGTAAATCAGGAATTGATGTTAAACAATTCTCACCCCATAGTACTAGGTGTGCAGCAGTTAGTGCAGCAAAACAGTGTAATGTGCCAATTAACACTATTCTCAAATCTGCCGGCTGGGCGACAGATTGTGTGTTCAGGAAATTTTATCAGAAAGACATAGTTTCTCAGGATACCATGGGAGAACATTTGTTATTGCATTGTGCGAAATGAATGTCTCAATTTTATTGTATGATGATGTTATAATGTGATTGAACTGTATCTTATAGTTGTGTATATTTTGATTGTAAATATTAAATATGTATATTTAGGAAAAAGTGTTCTGTTGAATTAATTATTAAATACTTTTGATGCATTTCTCTCAAATCTCATTGGTTCCCCAGTTCAGTTGATTTGGTAAAATTGAAAATTAAATGAATATTATATTGAATATGAAATTTGATGATAATTTTACCAAATCAACTTTGTACTGAGGGATCAAATGCCCATCCCAAGTAAATATTTGGTTCCCACCCTAATTGATTTAATAATGATAATTTTTGTTTTTATGAATGCATCAAATGTATTTTCTTTGAAGACTGACCATCACGTGACCTCTAAGCAATCTCATTTGATCCCTCAGTACAAAGTTGATTTGGTAAAATTATCATCAAATTTCATATTCAATATAATATTCATTTAATTTTCAATTAATGATGTAAAGACTTATTTGACAGTGCTAATTTTCAGATTTTCATAAACAGTACTTTTTTTAAAAGTCTAAAAAAAATTTATCTCAAATTTGAACCCATCTAGCTCATTGGGTTGAGATTTTAACCAACATAGGTCAACTCTACCGTGTAACTAAATGAAGCTGCCTCTTGCTGCTCTTGTGAAGACTTTCTTTCAGAAGTTATGTCTACATTTTCAAAAAAAAAATTACTTTTGTGTCACTTGACCTGAATCCAGTCCTTTTTTGATAAGTCCAAAAGAAAATATACTCCTGTTTCCTGTCCCCTGACCAAAAAAAAAATGGGTAAGTAAGAAGTTAGGGGAAAATTTTATTTTCAAAATTCAATGAATGCAGAACATATAGCATGTAATTACAAGAAAACAGTATGTTAACAGTTCACAAAGCAACTTTGTTAATAAAGATTTATAAAGTAAAGGTATCCTGTACACTTGTGATACATTGGTTCTGTAAATATTATTGGTCAACTTTAGTATTTCAGGAAAATAGACCCCACAGAATGAAAAAAAAAACACCTTTTAGGGTCAGAGGGTTAAATGTAGGGTAGGATGGATATCAGGAAACAGGATTATACCAGTATTTTTTTTGTTGGCCTTATACTCCTATTAACTAACATAATTAAATTCCTTATGCAATGTTTACTTATTAAAAGTCTGGTCATTCTGGAAAGACTCAGTATGTAAAAAGATGACAATCACAGACAGAAAAAGGAGCACCTTCACTGAAAAAAGTCATTAGCTCAACATTTACCGTATAAACACTACAACCACATAATTAAAGATATATCTCAAACTTTATTTCTGACACAAAAAACTTTAAAATTTTGGAAGGCCTATTTAGCACGTTTCGTAAAACCAATTAAAATATTTTAAAAACAGTCAGGTGATTTTGACCCTAATATAAACAAAAGTTTTTTTTTCTCAATACAATCATGACAATATATGCGAGCAATACACAAAGATTCTGTTTTGCATTCCTAACTGAATATTCAATCATGAAAATATATTGTTATGGGTCAGAATAACCCTAAATGCCAGCAAAGATCAATCACACAGTTTAAACTTAACAATAATTTATTTACAGTAATATACAAATCATTAAGTACAAACTTAGCAAAAATCTAAAAATACATACATCAGAGTGTCCGTTGCTGCACACAATGTCCCAGTGAAAATATGTCCCAGTTGTAACTCAATGGTGCTCATACGACAAAAGTCTCTATGCATCGAATTGACAGGGTATTTATACAGTATTATAAATCTAGAATATTCTAGAAGTTGTAAGTACATGATATTACTGGAAAGTTCTGGACATACACAAAGTTCAGGAATGTTCTAGAAACAATGACCGAACATATTGACCACTCTGGAATGTTCAAGAAACTTAATGTTACTAATAATAGACATGATGAAACAATACAAATATAACACACCTCACAACACCTCCCCCCTTAAAAAGTTTGAATGTCAATGAAAAACATATGTACATTAATACAAAAATCTAATTTGTTCATGATACTCTGGACAAGGCATCTGCAATAACATTGTCTTTGCCTTTGATATGCTTAATTGTTATGTTGTATTCTTGTAACAACAAACTCCATCTAGTCAGTCTTTGATTCTTGTTTGACAATTTATGCAAAAATGTCAGGGGGTTGTGATCCGTATATACAAGAATTGGATGCAAAGTAACATTCAAATAAACATCAAAATGCTGTAAGGCTAACAACAAAGCAAGGCATTCCTTTTCAATGGTGGAATAGTTTTGCTGACATTTTGTAAGTTTCTTTGAAAAATAAGAAACAACTCTATCTACATTATCACTATGTTCTTGAAACAAAGCTGCCCCGATTCCAACATCACTAGCATCAACAGTAAGCTTAAATTGCTTAGAAAAATCTGGAGTTGACAGAACTGGATTGCTCATAAGGACAGATTTGATTTTATGAAACGATTTTTCACAGTCCTTTGTCCATTCAAAGTTAACCCTCTTTTGTAAAAGATTTGTAAGTGGACTAACTACTGAGGAAAAATTTGGACAAAATTTTCTGTAAAACCCAGCCATGCCCAAAAACCTCATTAACTCTTTCTTGTTTGTAGGAATCGGGAACTTTGCAATAGCTTCCACTTTAGCCATAATGGGTGTAACATAACCTTGACCTACTCTATGACCTAAATACTCTACATAAGCATGACAAAATTCGCTCTTCTCAAGGTTCACAGTTAAGTTTGCTTTAGCTAAAATGTCAAATAAAGCACGCATGATTCGGAGATGTTCGTCCCATGTGTCGCTGTATATGACGACATCATCAATGTAGGCCTCGCATCCCTCGAGGTCTTGAAGGAGGGAGTGAATCATCCTTTGGAATGTAGCCGGTGCGTTTTTCATGCCAAAAGGCATTACTTTATACTGGTAAAGTCCATCTGGTGTAGCAAAAGCAGATATTTCTTTTGCTCTTTCTGTTAACGGTACTTGCCAGTAGCCTTTCAACAGGTCAAATTTACTGACAAATTTGGCGTTTCCAATGCGGTCAATACAGTCATCGATTCTAGGTATTGGAAATGAATCAGTTTTGGTAACAGAATTCACCTTTCTATAGTCTGTACATAATCGGTACGAACCGTCCTGTTTTGGTACAAGAATACATGGTGAGCTCCAATCACTTTTACTAGGTTCAACAATGTCATTGTCCAACATGTACTGCACTTCCCTTCTTAGGTACTGCAATTTTATTGGATTCAGACGGTACGGATGTTGTTTGATAGGCAGAACGTCACTCACTATGACATCATGACAAGCTGCATTAGTTTTCTTTGGAACATCCGAAAAGATTTGATGATACTCATTCATCAAGTTTTTAACTTGTTCTTTTTGGTGAATGTTCAAATGTCCAAGTTTGGCATCCAAATTAGCCAAAACTTCTGAGTTTTTCAAACGAACACTCTGATTACAATCTTTCTCATTCATCTCTACACTCGTATCACTTTCAATACAATTTTGAACAGTCTTAGCATTGGCTAAAGTGGAAACTGGTTTTACAGAATTTCGGTCACACCTTTCAAAATACTCTTTTAACATGTTAATGTGACAAACCCGTTTCTCTTTACGTCGACCTGGTGTCTTAACTACATAGTTTACATCACTGATCTTGCTTTCAATTTCATAAGGGCCATAAAATCTGGCCTGTAAAGGATGACCAGGAATAGGTAAAAATACAAGAACCTTATCACCTGGCTTAAACACCCTATTTCTGGCATCTTTGTCATACCACATTTTCATTTTCATCTGAGAATTCTTCAAATTGTCTTGTGCTAATTTACAAGCATTGTAAAGTTTTTCTTTGAAATCAGACACATAATCTAAAAGATTAAGATCAGTAGTCTCAGTCAGCCACTTTTCCTTCAACAATTTCAAAGGACCTCTAACTGTATGACCGAACACCAATTCAAAAGGACTGAACCCAAGAGACTCCTGGACTGCTTCTCGTGCAGCAAATAGTACAAGATGAACCCCTTCATCCCAGTCTTTTTCATACTGGTAACAATAGGTCTTCAGCATTGTTTTTAGGGTTTGATGAAAACGTTCTAGCGCTCCCTGGGACTCAGGATGATAAGCAGTTGATCTATATTGCCTTATACCCAACTCATGCATGACTTGCTGGAACAACCCCGACATAAAATTTGAGCCTTGATCCGACTGAATTGCCTTTGGTGCTCCTACAAAACTGAAGAACTTGGTTAGGGCCTTAACTATGCTCTTTGCCTTTATATTCCTAAGAGGTATGGCTTCAGGGAATCGAGTGGATGTACACATAATGGTAAGTAAATACTGGTTCCCAGATCTGGTCCTAGGCAAAGGTCCTACACAATCCACCAACACTCGACTAAACGGTTCTTCAAAAGCTGGAATTGGTTGGAGAGGGGCGGATGGTATCTTCTGGTTCGGTTTACCTACCATCTGACAGACATGACACGACTTACAAAACTCAGAAACATCCTTCCTTAGCTTAGGCCAATAAAAATGACTCAAAATCCTATTATAAGTCTTATTGATACCTAAATGACCAGCCATAGGTGTATCGTGAGCTAAACTCATGACATCTCGACGATAAGCAGCTGGGACCACTATCTGGTGAACAACACGCCACACTTCATCTGGGGAAGCGTCAGGTGGTCGCCATTTTCGCATAAGGATGCCATCTTTCATATAGAAGCATTCTCCAACTTTAGTAGCCTCTTCTGGTGGAAGTGCCCTCTTACTAAGTTGAATGATATCTGGGTCTTTATGTTGTTCAGAGAGTAAACGTTCTCGGCTGAGGATGTCCTTGCCTTGGCTAACTAGTGGATGCAACTCATCATCCTCACCACCAAATTTTGGTAAAAGTTCTTTCTTCTCTTGCTTCTTGATATTGTGTGGTTCCATGCTTGTTTGAGTGCCATCAAGGTCAGATAAGAAAGTGTCATTCAAATCAATATCAACAGAGGAATTCGTCTCGTCAAAGGCTTGAGTATGGTCTGCCTCCATTTCTCGTCTTCTGGCCATCGCTCTAGTAACAGCACAGGCTGGATAAATGTCATCATCTTCATCATCGCACATGACATCTGGAGTGATTTTCTCACAAACTATAGGATCTGGTACAACTTTTCCACCAGCTAAATCGTTGCCTAGCAACAAAGAAATGCCTGGAACGGGAAGAGTAGGTCGAACACCTACGATAACAGGTCCAGTAACTAAATCTGACTTCAAACTAATTCTATGCAGGGGAACATCAATGACGCCTAGCTCCACACCCTGTAATAAAACTGACCCACCAGTAGAAGTCTGCTCAGACAAAGGAAGCACGCCCTCTAACAATAACGTCTGTGCAGCACCAGTATCTCTCAAAATCTGGACAGGTTTTATTTCGCTAGAGTCACCGAGTGAAACAAATCCCTGAGACATAAAGGGCTTATAATCCTCCATAGAATCAATAGAACTGGACTGTGAACCCTGGACATCAGGAGTGTCAGAACAAATCGAAACTAAGGCTTCTCTATCACCTCTAACTGCCGCACAAGCATGTGGTTGAGTTTTATCAAAATCATTTTTTCTCTTAAGTTTAAAGCATTCACTGATCAGATGACCCTTTTTCTTACAATAACTACAAGTAGGAAGCGACCCTATTCCAGATGATCCTTCAAAACGTCCTGGACCGGACTTAGAACCACCTTGGGATGGAGACTGGGAACTTGTGAAAGACTGAGACCCTGAACCACTCTTTTTATATGTGTCTGAATTTGTAGAATTACTGCTAGTCTGAGATCTTGATACAAAATTCTTTTTATGAGACAAAGCATAAGTATCAGATATGACTGCTGCCTCTTCAAGAGTTTTCACATTCTTATCTTCTAGATGTGTTTTCAAATCTTGAGTAACACATTCCTTAAACTCTTCTACCAGGATGACTTGGCGCAAATTAGCAAAAGTTTTATCAAGTTTCTTAGATCTAAACCAGTGATCGAATAAATCTTCTTTCTCTCGTGAAAATTCAACAAATGTTTGATTATCAAACTTTCTATACTTTCTGAACTTTTGTCTATATGCTTCAGGTACTAATTCATATGCTTTTAATATTGCTGCTTTGACCTTCTCATAGTCTGAACTTTCAGCTACCCCTAGTGCAGAGTATACCTCAGCTGCTTTGCCAACCAGTACACTTTGTAACATTGTTGACCAAACGTGTTGTGGCCATTTAAGATTTTCTGCGACTTTCTCGAATTGGGGAAAATACTTGTCTACAGATTTTTCTTGAAATTTCGGAACTAACCTAATATTTTTTGCTGCATCAAATTCATTCTTGACAAATGAGGGTTCTGAATTCTGCTGTAATCTTAATTTCTCTAACTCAAAGTGCTCTTGTCTTTCTAATTTGTCTAATTCAAATTTCCGTTCACGCTCTCGTTCTTCTCTTTCTCTTTCTCGTTCTTCCCTTTCTCTTTCTCGATCTTCTCTTTCTAATTTTTCTCTTTCTAATCGCATTTTCTCTAACTCTAATTGAAACTGATAGTCTGCCATTTTATAAGAGCCTAACTCTGATCTAACTGTATATTCTGGAAGTTCGTATTTTTCAAAGATGTTTTCATCTACAAGTTTGTTTGCAACCTTAATTCTAATGTCTTGCTTTCTCTGTGAGGATTTAACTTCTAACCCAAAATGCATACCTAATGCGATCAAGTCATCCTTTTTTAACGAATCAAAAACCTGAACACTTGGTGAACTTAGAAAGTCTGTGACCGAAAACACCATGTTGATTTCTGCTGGCTTATAATCAAATTTAACGGTTCAATAAACAAAATTCTGACAATGAACTGCAAAAGTGCAAAAAATTCTTTATCCCGGACGAGCCCCCAATTCTGTTATGGGTCAGAATAACCCTAAATGCCAGCAAAGATCAATCACACAGTTTAAACTTAACAATAATTTATTTACAGTAATATACAAATCATTAAGTACAAACTTAGCAAAAATCTAAAAATACATACATCAGAGTGTCCGTTGCTGCACACAATGTCCCAGTGAAATTATATCCCAGTAATACGTACCTCAATGATGCTTGTAAGACAATCGTATCTATGCATCGAATTGACAGGATATTTATACAGTATCATAAATCTAGAATATTCTAGAAGTTGTAAGTACATGATATTACTGGAAAGTTCTGGACATACACAAAGTTCAAGAATGTTCTAGAAAATTACCTAACATATTGACCACTCTGGAATGTTCAAGAAACTTAATGTTACTAATAATATACATGATGAAATAATACAAATACAACACATCTCACAACAATATGCTGATTCCTAAGTCACATAAACGAATTCTTTGGAAATCTCTTGATACCAGAATGTTTTCAGGCTTGATATCTCTGTGGATGATAGCTGGAATCTGGTTGTGCAAATATGCCATGGATTGGAGAACATTTCTGGCTATGTAATGTTTGGTCTCATTTGTAAGTTTTCCTTCAAAGTCTTCTGCAAATATGATATCGTCAAGGTTGTTTCCATCACTGAACTCTGAAACCATAAAAAGTTTGCTTTTTTCAAGACCATATGCCATTATTTGTATAATGTTTGGGTGCCTCACTGTACTGTGGATTGCCAATTCATGCTTTATCAATGGCTTTGCTAGTTTCATTCTTTTAACTAGTATTTCTTTGACAGCCACTTCTGTACCAAGCCACTCTGCTTTCTTCACAGTTCCAAATGCCCCTCTGCCAATTTCCTCTCCAAAAAGTATATCTTTCATTTCTACCTTTGGTAAAGAACAGCATTCCTCATCCATTGTTTTGTTTCCATGTTCATCTGGTTGCTGTGTTTGGATTTCTTTATCTGCTATTTGAGATGTGGAAATTTCCTGGCTCAAAAAACGGGTTTTTCTTCTACTTTCTCCTTTCTCTAGCTGTTCTGAAATCAATGTTCCATCCAAGTTTGATATCCCTGGACTACATTCCATTGACACTTCCTGTGTCAAAGTGTTTACAGGCACTATCTGTTCTGAATAAGGACCAACTGCAGTAGAATTTGGCAAGAAAATGCTTTCAAATGAATCTGTGACAGTGTGGTCAGTAGACAAGGGCTCTGTTTCCTCTGAAGTCAATGAAGGATTCGGTGTTGATACGTATACCACATATGTGAGAGAATCAGGTTGTCCTAATAAAAATGGGCCTGGAAATTCTGTTTTAGTTGTTGCTTCGAACAGCAGTGGTGTACCTACAGTTTCTGTAACAGTACAGGTTGTGCTACACATACAGAGATATCCATTGACAGCAATTCCTACAGAATATTCTCCAGGTGTTGTAATTTTAATTACAGATACATTATCACCCTCAAAAAATAGATTTCCATCTCTGAACCATTGGTGATTTAAATTTTGGTTGTGGACTTGAGTAATCACACCTAATACAAGATCACCATCAACTGTCCCATGGATTGTGTCTGGCCCAGACATGATAAGTTCTGTAGAAGTTCCATAGTAACACAGGTTGTAAGAGCCGTCCTCTAATTGTGCCAAATAAGTTTTGTCATTCTTCACAAGATTTGTGAGCAAAAAATCATCATGTGTAATGCAGTTGTACTCCTCATATGGCGTTTCTTGTTGAGATGATAGCCTGTAGCATTGTTTCATAGAGTTAGTTGATATTGTACTTCTACTACCCGAGTATTTTGAAATAGTTGTTTTTTTGAAAGTCAGACTTATGTTTCCGGGTTGCTCATTGTTGACCATATAGGTTTTGTCTGCCTTTTCTTTTGTATCCCCAGCATTATTTGTTTCCTCGAGATGTTTGTTTCTATCAGGTTCTTTTGATTTTGTTCTGATATACAAATGATATTGTGAGGAGAATAAACCATGAGCTTTGAGATATTCTTGAAAAGAACAAGTATGTCCATCCAAGTCTGTAAAACATTCCATGTCCTCGCCAGAAAAACTGGCCAATGAAACATTCATGTCGTGAAGATATCCCACATGGCTTCTTCCCTTGGGGAAAAAAAACTGAGACCCTCTTTTAATGATGTCATCTACTGTTAATTCATCAGTTGTAAGATACTCCATCATCCGTGTTCCACCACCTTTTCTCACAGTTACAACCTTGTACCGCCCTCCTGTAAAGTGCTGCCACCCAAGGTAAAGTTTATATTTTGTATGCATCCCCCTTCCACTGCTTTGGTAGTTGCTATCAATTGCCTCTTTCTGAAGAAAAAAGAAATATATTGGTAAATATTATGCTATATCAGAGTTGTTTAAGCAACATTTGAGAATGAAGATATTTGTAAGAAAAATGTGAAAAGTTTACAGACAGTCTGCTAGACAGACGAACAGACAGACGGACGCCAGACAAAATGTGATCAGAAAAGCTCACTTGAGCCTTCGGCTCAGGTGAGCTAAAAGTGTCTTTGTGAAAAACACTACACACCTGGCAGCAACTAAGTTCGAAAAAGCTATATTGTTTGCATATATGTCACATTTAATGTCACAATGTCACTGACCTTTGTGTTATTTGAAGGACGGTAATTTGTGGCATATGCATATCATGTTTAACACAAACTTGAATTCAAACTAGAGGTATTGTGAGCATTGAGCTTACTCAATGATTACCCGTCTCCCATATGAATATAATGGCAGTGTCCATGATTTGCTGTGGGAACCCCAAAATATGTGTCAGATCAATAAGTAAAATAGGAGGTTAACACGCAATGGCAATAGGTTATAAAAATTCTGTAAGTTTCATTCAGTTTCATTCAGTGGTATAAGAGGAGTTATGGATAAGACATGGGAAACTCAAGCGTGACAGCCAGATGGACGGACGTACAGACAGATGCACAGACCGCTTATTATATACCCTCCCACTTTTTAAGCCGGGGTTGGGGGGGGGGGTGTCAAGAAACATTCATGTTTCATCTTTTCTGGTCAAGTGGTTCTTGAGAAAAAGTTTTTAAATAATCAACCTAATTTTCAGAATTTCCTATTTATCTCCCCTTGTAGGAAGGTGTGGTCCTTCATTTGAACAAACTTGCGGTATACACTTTGTCAAGTTTGGTTGAAATTGGTCCAGTAGTTTCCAGTAAAGAAGATGTCATTGAACATGTGAAAAGTATATGGACAACAGCAATGACACACCACAGGCACCAAACTTGCTTGAATTTTTGACAATCTGGTATGTTATATACTATATTAGGGGGTCAAAAATTCAAGCAAGTTTGGTGCCTGTGTGACACAAAAGACAAAAAAATGAGGAGTTTTAAACATATTCTTTGGCTCTAAATACTCAAGCAGTCAGTTGATTTACAGCCTTGACAGATCTTAACGGTTTCTGTGTTTCTCAAAGCATTACATATGAATTTAAGAAAGAAATCAAACAGTACTTGAGTGTATACCTTTAACACTGAAGATTTTTCTTCTTTTTCCCTCTTCCTCTTTTTTTCTCTTCCTGATTTTTTCTGCTTTACAAGCTGAGAAATCTTTTCTTTTCTGATTGTGCTATCAGACTGAAATTGAAAATAAATTTCATACTTAGCTTATTTCTAACTTTTAAATAAATTCCATAAAAACTGTAGATTTCTAACTCTTTCAAATATATAAATTTAAATTTTAAAATAAGGTGGTTCTTTCTTATATTAATTGACCTATTTAATTCATGAAAATATCACATGGTAATCTAAGATAAATTAGACATTAGCACTAAATGATGGTATAATTTCATTTAAAATTGACCATCTTTTTTTAAGCATCAACAGTGGTCAAGGTCACCATGCTTATACCTCCACATCAATTATATGAGATGCAACTGTCACTTTATAACATGAGCATATAGCTTGTAAAATCTCATAGTTAGACCTCAAAGTGCTTTAAATAACAAAAGAATGCACAAAAGAATGCTTACAAGTGCATGTACGTGTACAGTTGTATGAGCGTTCCAAGATTTTAAACAGTGCCCAACTTCAATACAAGCACCCCCAATTTCATTTCACAAGTGCCCCAAACTTAAATCATAGGCGTCGGAAGGAAATTGAAAGGGGGTTAATTATAAGTGTGGGGAGGGCTAAACCAATAAAAAAAGATA